>JAODUO010000294.1:1107500-1185443 GCA_025642075.2 Ridgeia piscesae
CACGATCAAATAAATTAACAAGCATCACGCATTTTCGCTCAGCGCTTCTTGAATAGTCGCCATCATGTCGGACCGTTGAACTATTTTCACTGGGGTTTAAGGCCCCAGTGCACAGAGGGTTCCACGTGATCACAAACATGTGTCTTGCCCTGCTTATATGACACCGAACATCTCTCGTATTTACGTTCTTGCACCATTTTATATAGTGCAGAAAGCCGAACGACTGACTACAAAGAGGAATATAAACTAAACAGCCTTCTTTGTCGTTGTCTGCGTGTGCGTCAACGTGATCTGTCAAGACAAAGTCACCAACATTGACAGCATAAGGCTGCAAGTCTACCCCACTGACCACTATGTCAAACACGAGGACATGAACACGTTAATTGGATGTTCAGTCACCGCTCATCAATGACCATGCTGTAATCTATTGAAAGGTCACGGAAAGTTATCGCCAAGTAGACACATCTAACTGGAGATAACTGTAGATGTATTTCGCTGACAGATGCCATAAAACAACTATTGGTATTGTTATAAACCAACTACAAATGCCACATAACGGTAATGTTACGGCAGTTGTCGTTGGCATGATGTGACATTTGTCTACGGTATATAATATATATGCGTAGACAAATATTTACTATTGTCGACGATAACTGTCAGGGACACTTAAATGTGTTTATTACTACGTCGACTGGTTTATTGGCGGTGGCGTGACGTTGGTCAACGACTAAGACATTATATTTTGCGACATTTAATTGCCCAAAACTCCAGCTATTTCATCACTGTTTGAAAGATCACGACTTTGACCGTTTGTACTATGACAATCACCTGCAAGCTGTGTAATAGTAATAGGCCACTGGCAATTTTTGTTTCGCCGTCAAACCGGAGCTGATTTTTCAGGAAAGGCAGCGTGCAATTTAGGCAGGCTTTTAGCACCGACGTTCACCCGGTATATACCACCAGCACTGTTTCTCGAGCTGGCCAGTATATATCTTTTCACTGATATGATCTGCTGTCACAAAAACAGTAACGATACTATACTTAATGTATTCCAAGTTGAAGTATACCTTCGGGTCACCGCAGTGTTGTTTACGTGGTTGAGTGTATGTTCTTTAGATCGTAAATAGCATAACTGTTCTTACCCGCCATGCCTCACTGTTTTTAGTCTGTTGACCGTGTCCACTCGGTCTACTTGATTATCTTATCATTCAGGGTCACATCACCCATGGCTTGATATGAATTACGATACGACACAGGCCCACTTGTCCCATGCATGGTACGTAGACCGGGCCCTAGGTTGGGAGATTTCTGATATTAACTTCACGGCTCATTTACCGCGACGTGCGACTCGTATCACTGAGGTGCCCCTTGTGGTGGACGTATTGCCCCAGCCAAGTTGCAATACGCCTACTTTTTAAGTTTTCTTTAAAATTTTTAGTAATCAGAGACTTTGAATGCTGGCTATTTTAATAAAATGTAACATCATCTTTGGGAATATTAAGCTGTGTTTTAGAGTATACTTTATTATTTGTTATTATTCAAGTTCCTGCTTGAAGTGGGCGTATTCCCCGCCCTACCCTAATTGATGACAACGACTCACTCGTGCATGCGCAGAAACGTCATCGAGATGTTAATGCCAGGAACACGTAAATGCTGGAGCGTCACTGATTCTCTTGGCGGTGCGTTTTACGATCTGTGATGTCATATCTCAAACATCCACCAGGTTATAACTGCGGAAGACGGTGTGTTTTGTGTACAGCTGTTTTCGCGACGTCATAGGAAGCAGTAGAGTCTAGTGGATATTTCCCCCAGTCCTCCTAGTGTTTGATAGGTATGTTTCACAGTCGAGTGGAGAAGTGTCGGAGATTTTCAAACCTTCCCCGCAGTTTAGTGCGTTTACATACCCATTGAAGGGCACACCATTGTAACTAATTCCTTTCAATAGAAACAACATATCGTTTCCCCAACCGATACTATGCGGGAGGTGCGTTCCATCCATCGCAACCCATTCTACAGGCTTGTGCCAGTGTTCTCACGGCGGAGCCAGCTCAGATGTCGACAATTTCCTGGCACTCAACGGTCTTGGAAATTGATAACCCAGTAACGAACGCTACGTTCGTAATTCTATTAATTACATGTTAATGTACATGATAGACAAGTTTTAAAAACTTAAAACAATTATTACGGCTTTGTTTATAATGGAACACGTTAAAAAATAGCTCATTGGTCGCAATCTTCTCCATTTGATAAACACTGACATGTTCGAAACAATTTGAAGATAAATAATCTAGTTAGCGTTCTTCCAAACGTTACGTTTTACGACAGTGAAATATGGTACCAAGAGCAAACTTGTTGTGCAGTAATAATTCCACAAGACCAGAAGTATACAAGGACTAGCATTAAATACAGTTGATGTAGTCAGTTAAGTCATAAGTGCGACATTAAATTTGTCGTCACCGACATCCTCTCCGGATTTAAGACATCTGCCGGGTGGCAATTTTGCGACATGCATCGGCAAAACAAACACCAACACTGAGACTTCTGCTAAAACTTATTATTTATGACTCCATCAATGACTCCATCAATGACTCCATCAATGACTCCATCAATGACTCCATCAATGACTCCATCAATGACTCCATCAATGACTCCATCAATGACTCCATCAATGACTCCATCAATGACTCCATCAATGACTCCATCAATGACTCCATCAATGACTCCATCAATGACTCCATCAATGACTCCATCAATGACTCCATCAATGCAGACCACGTTATAAAATTCATACATGATAATCGAATCGCCGGTCCAATGTGAAAGTCGCAACCGTGGCTTGGTGACTGTTGTCTCTGTGACGGAATCTCATGTGTTGTGCTGACAATGTCACAAAACTGCCACCAAATGTCAAGATAATTAAGTGCCACAAAGGTCACAAAACGGGGACAAGTACAGGTATATTATTGTGACATTTGTCTTCGGCACGATGTGATATTTGGCGTAGAATGTATTGGTACACGTAGCTGGATTTATTACAATTGTCGATGGTAAATGTCAGTGGCGATGAAAGTGCTGATTGCGTCATTTGGTGATTTAATGATGACCAACATTGTTGTCAATGACTAGTGCATTCAGGGGTCACGTTTGTGACATTTGTTAGCCAAAAACACCCTTCCTTAACCGCTGGCTGGGGTGGTGGGGTCTTCCACCACTGGGGGTGGTGGGGTCTTCCACCACTGGGGTGAAGGGTTTTGTACCACTGGGGTGATTGGGTCTTCCACCACTAAGGATGGTGGGATCTTCAACCACTGGGGGTGGTGCTGTCTTCCACTACTGGGGGTGAAGGGTGTTGTACCACTGGGGGTGGCAGGGTTTTCCAACGCGGAGAAGAATTGGGCGATGATTTCAAACTTTCAGCACATAAAATAAAAAAAATTGGTATGTTGTATTTTATGTGTTTGTTTACATTATGTAAATAACCTTGAGTCTGAATTCTCCACTGTCGTGAATGGTCACGTGTCCGGTCACATAGTTCCTGCTTTGTTTACTGCGTGATACCGTGTATGTGCTCGCACCGTCAGGGCTGCCGCGTCCCGGGTCGTTATAGTTGTTATTGTATTGTAGGTAGAGCGCCCCGCGTCCTTCAGATAACGCTGATTTATATCTCTGTCACTGCTGTAGGCCTTACAGCTTGTGTATTATAGGCCTATACATAGGTCTATCAATTACTCCCATGTTAGTAATGCGTATGCACGCGTTGTATAGCAAAGCTACTTTAAGGCTTACACACATGGCTGCAGCATTGTGTAATATGTGAGATTATTTGAAAAGTGTGAAGGTTTTGTTGAGCACCATCATTCGTGCATGCGTTCTGAATAGTCTGTGTTCATTATTAAGTCTCGTGCATAAGCCGTGTTTGATTGTAGTGCTGTGTGAGTTTGTCAAGTTGAATCCCAGCGCGTGTTGGAAAGACATGAGCAATAAGTGTTAATTTTAAATGCATCAACAAGATTGTTTAAATGGGAAATCTTGCAGTAACTGACCTGTTTCTCTAGTTGTCCGGCGTGAAGATAGTGCTTCGTGTGGTCATCTTCTCCCACTGACCTCGTCCTCCTAGACTTCTGCCCCTGGCTGCCCTGAACACTGTCGGCGACGTCCGCTCCGTTCTCGTGGTCTCTCCCACCTTTCTCCTTGCTGCCCCTTTCCTTCTCCCCCGACGCCCCTGCCTCGCCTGCGGTGTGGGTCTCGTTCCACTCGCTGTGCGCATGCTCGTGCAGACCCGTCGAGTGGTTGTCGATGACGTGCTTCTCTCCAGCGTCCGAGTGATGGCCGTGGGCCGGATGTTGCGAGTGCGCCTGTGCGTGTTCCAGGTCACTCAACTTCTGGTCGTCGCCGGGCGGAGAGACAACGACGATGCCGACCTTCTTGAGGAGTAGTTCGAAGCCGCTGTACGATATGACGCCGTCCTTGCCGTATTTGTCAAACAACATCTGCAGGAACGGAGAGTTGCCGTCGTGACTGGTCGCGTTCGTAGCCGCCTCGACAAGCGAGCAGGAGGCGATGAGGGCCGCCAGAAGACCGAGTGTGAGGAGCTTCAATGAGGACATCTTCTGCAGTGGTTGGACAGCGACCGTTAGACAGCGACACCCGAGTGTCACTGACTTATATACAGCCGCCAACTATACACGCATCGCTGACTTCGTCTGCTATATCGGGTTGACAACGTCCATGACCTCGGGTAGAGAACCTTTCATTGACTCAAAGGTCACCGCGATATACTGATTATGAGTACAGCTGTAGGCCCTTCGATAAAATCGATTGTCCTTTCAAAGGCAGCTGTATATATATCCACGGACTTATATAAAATAAGTGACATGTTTTAGGGTAGTTCTAAGAACCAGCGTGTGTTCACAATAATCTTTCGCAAATTACGCCCCTTCATGTAGTTTGGGCAAAAAACACAGTGCTTTAAAACAAAGCCATACTGTGCATGTTGCCTAATATCTATTTTGTAATGTTCTGCGTCTGTTACTGAATAGTTAGAGAGAATACCCAGATCGATAAACATATCAATGCTCCCAAAGAGAATGTTCCAGAAAAGTTCTTGACGGCAACAGGCATTAATTATTGTGAACACCTTGCTAATCGACCGTTTTCATGATAGAGCCTGTAATCTAGTCAAAATTGCCAACAACATAACGTGCTACGAAAATGTCGCTTGTTTTCGCGTTAAAACTAGAGCATGCATATTTCCTACCAATCACTTGATGTAAACAGCTAATTATTAAGCTAATTTGTTTGTTTTTGGTGGAAATCGCGAACACCAAGAACAAGAAAAGCTCTACTAAAAGTAACGTCGGCGAAAGTTCTTCAACAGCCTCCGTCGCCTGATGTCAGGACCCGAAGCAATGCGCCACCGCAGACAGAACAACGCTGAAGCTCCGGCACACCCACTCCCGTAATTGTGTTCCAACGCCGTGCTTTTAACAGCGCTACACGCTCTACATTATTATAATATGCTCTACACGCCCTACATTTGATCTGTGACTGAGCGGTTAATTCGACAGCATTCCGCGTGTCCCGGCTGGAACTACCAGGTTTGTCTAGTCGACGTTATCGCTGTGAGGATCACACTTGAGACCCGCCACTGTGAACATTACAGATTGCTATCTTCCGTGTTTGTTCACGTGGGGTCTGTGGGCACTGCCAGTGTGTTTTATTACACAACAATTTGTTTTATCATCAACATGAACCTTGCATGCATGTTATTATATTTCATCCACCGTTGCCATTCATAGCTGTCGACACAGTATAGCTTGCAAAAACAGTTGATGTTTTCGGCTGCATTTGACTGAATGATGTCGGAATGAGCAATCTCATAAAAAACGATATCGTAAAGAACGGATTCGAAATAGTTTGAAAGTTGTTTTGCGACTATACACGCACGCACGCACGCACGCACGCACGCACGCACGCACGCACGCACGCACGCACGCACGCACGCACGCACGCACGCACGCACACACACACACACACACACACACACACACACACACATAGGCGATAAGCATCCTGCAGGCTGCATGCTAAGGGATGACAGGGCAACCAAATTTTTTTAATACATTTTATAATTTGCTTGATGGTTAATGCCTATTAATAGATCAACACAAGGGTGCAAAATAATGAATTTTACTGGACGAAGATCAAGTTGCGCCCTGCCGCCAACCAAGCAATTTATCTAGTGAGTTTCCACAGGGTAATTACTTGAACTTTATATCCGAGTTTATTAATGTTAATACTAGACCTATGTAGGGGCTTTTAAGACAGGGAGTGATCAGTCTCGCTGCTATATTCCCGCAAATTTGTTTTTCTGAACTGAAAAAGTGGGGGGGGGCATTTCTTATGCTGCCCCCCTCAGGCTTAAAAGTGGGGGGACGCGTCCCCTCGTCCCCACCGATCGACGCCCATGATTGCATTCCCCAGGGTATAGTTCGACTCGATTCGACTCGACTGTGTTATTCTGACGTGGATTTTACAAGCCTGTCAAAAAAGTAATTTATTTGTTGTTTAGATGTAGTTCAGTGTACCACAAAACACACTTTATGAGCACATTTCTCAAGCTTTCATGTCTTGCACAAGCAACGGCCCGCACGGAGATAACTGCTCTACTAGTACATTTTTCCTCGGTGGCTGTTTAGTCCTATCCGAGGACAGTTTGTGTTGGACAGCGAAGTGACAAATACCATAAAACTGCTAGCCCTACTTACAGTTTCGAATTGTGTCGGAGAATAATCGACCCTATTAAACAGTGATTCATGGTTACTTAGCTAATTTACGCATCGCGTGAAACTTGTTTCTCACCTTACCCGCCCACCCCGGTGCGGTGTGACATCGTGTTAACACACGTTCGATGACACCGTACCAACGGGGAACGTCGCCCTACCATATCATTAAATAGCAGACAATCTTCTACACTGATGAGTTCTCTGACAAGATAATTTATGACGAAGGCGTTTTGGTTGATGGAATATGTCTAAGGCCTATGTAATTTTGCACTTCGTCCTCACATCTGGTGAACTAACACCCCGGGCAATATATGTAGTTGTATAGGTTTTTTTGTCTATTATTCAACGTACGTCATCTCTATATAGTTCACGTCTCCCCAAAAGCTAGACTTCACATCAGTTCTCAAGTCAAGCAACTGCAGCTGAGAAAAAGCATTTATTATATATTGTTGTAATTTGGGATGATGTATATATGTATGTATACATGCATGCATGCATGCATGCATGCATGCATGCATGCATGTATGCATGTATGTAGTTTCCTGCGATGGCATGATACTATATACAAATGCACAAAATCTAAACATGTATAGAACATCTGTTTTGTAGAACATGTCATAGTTGCTAGTTTCCGAATGTATGGCAGTGTGTCCGGTGTAGTGTGTCGTCTTCCTACTCTGACTCTACTCTGAGGCCAGGCCCCGGCAGCTCCGTGGAGTGAGCAGGTGAGTGAGGAGGTAAGTGTGGAGGTGAGTGAGGAGGTGAGTTTTGGGGTGAGTGAAGAGGTGAGTGTGGAGATGAGTGAGGAGGTGGTTTGGAGGTGTGTGTGGAGGTGAGTTTGAAGGTGAGTGTGGAGGTGAGTGAGGAGGTGAGTGTGGAGGTGAATGAGGAGTTGAGTGATGAGGTGAGTAAGGAGGTGAGTGTGGAGGTGAGTGAGAATGTGAGTGATGAGGTGAGTAAGGAGGTGCGTGTGGAGGTGAGTGTGGAGGTGAGTGATGAGGTGAATGAGGAGGTGCGTGTGTAGGTGAGTGAGGAGGTGATTGTGGAGGTGAGTGTGGAGGTGAGTGTGGAGGTTAGTTTGGAGGTGAGTGTAGAGGTGAGTGAGGAGGTGAGTGAGGAGGTAAAAAAGTGTGGAGGTGAGTGATGAGGTGACTGAGGAGGTTAGTTTGGATGTGAGTGTAGAGGTAAGTGTGGAGGTGAGTGATGAGGTGAGTGTGGAGGTGAGTGATGAGGTAAGTGTGGAGGTGAGTGAGGAGGTGAGTGAGGAGGTGTGAGGGGAGGTGAGTGATGAGGTGAGTAAGGAGGTGAGTGAGAAGGTGAGTTTGTAGGTGCATGAGGAGGTGTGTGTGGAGGTAAGTGTGGAGGTGAATGAGAAGGTGAATGATGAGGTGAGTGATGAGGTGAGTAAGGAGGTGAGTTTGGAGGTGCGTGAGGTGTGTGTGGAGGTGAGTGTGGAGGTGAATTTGGAGGTGCGTGAGGATGTGAGTGTGTAGGTGAGTGAGGAGGTGAGTGTGGAGGTGAGTGAGGAGGTGAGTGTATAGGTGAGTGAGGAGGTGAGTGTGGAGGTGAGTGTGGATGTGTGTGGGGAGGTGTGTGGGGAGGTGTGTGGGGAGGTGAATAAGGAGGTGCGTGAGGAGGTGAGTGTGTAGGTGAGTGAGGAGGTGAGTGTGGAGGTGAGTGAGGAGGTGAGTGAGGAGGTGAGTGTGGATGTGTGTGGGGAGGTGTGTGGGGAGGTGAATAAGGAGGTGAGTGTGGAGGTTGCTCGTGATCCAGTTTCTGCACAAGTAGACACTGGCAAAGGTAACATCGGGCGGGCCATATATTTTCAGTGTTAAAACTTTGCCCGAGATGACCTAGAGTTGTTTACAGATATAAAAATGACAAGAGTTCTGTTGTGTAGGTTCTTTCCGTGATTTACTCTGGTATTGCCAACCTACAGTATAGATAAAAACATCGCCATAATTAAAATTGCTATTTTGTTTAAGGTTCAACTAGTGTATCGTTTGGAAATGTGCTTTAAACAGGCGACTATCTTTTTATCTGTAGGCGATTACGATCATAATAAATCTATTACAATTGGCATATATCAATGAATAATATATGTAATTACCTTGCCACGGGTTACAAGACATGTACGGTTTGTTTTTGCAAGTTATACAGCTTAGATAATACATAGGGTCTACATGTGCCTACATTTCATAGCCCAATGGCATGATCCGGGGCGAAACGCCCTCTGACTACATGTGTTTATTATTTTCCAATACGATCTGCTAAGATAGTCATGTAGTATAAACTGAAATATCAATATATGTACTGTGTCAGTTTTAAAAGATGACCCAGTTTGGGTGTAGATTAACTTTATTAAAGGCAGAGCAGGAGGTAGGCTACTGTGAGTTTAGGCCAGGGTGCAGCTAATAAAATATTGTGATCTTTTAATTTAATCTTTGAACTGCCTTCAATATTTGTCAACACTGTAGTGCTCTATATTCGAGGGAGAGTCTAATAATTTTATCAACCATATGGAACAAACTTGAAGTAGGGGTATATATATCTACCATGTTGATAAAAACGCATGTAGACTATTCGCCTTTCCGGAAGTTGTGGAAACTTACATGTACATTAAAAGATACCCCCTAGAATATAAATCTATCGCGTTCAGACAGACGCTAGCTGTATGGAATCTCAATACTCAACCCGTATCAGATGAGCCATGTCCTCTTGGGCCATAGAGTTAGATAATTAATCTTTCACCAGTGTGTTCTATTTACACTGGTAACTCTATGTCTTGAGTCTACTGCATAACTCGGTGGTCTACTGTGGTCTGTGCAAGATAGATATGACAGCGCCGTCGAACGCTAGTGACATCTAGTGAGAAGATCGAGAACTTTGTGTCACAACATCCAAAATGGCGGAGGATGTCGTCGTTTTCCAGCGAAACGACCTGCCAATGCAAGCATTTCCTGTCATGGAAGAAATTCGTCGAAGGGGAAAGTTATGCGATGTGACACTAAAGGTATAAAAGTAATACGGTATAACAGTGGCCCTGTAATATCCAGTTATAACGTAATTAAAACTTTACGATATAATTAAAAATATATATTTTGTTCCCGTTGCCACCACTGAGGTCTGAGCCATGGCATTGACGGTTAAATTAGGGGATCGTTGAATTAGTAATAGTAGGCACTGGCGTGTGTCAGTTATATTTATAATAACCAAATAACTGAATGTTGGGGGACAGTGCCAGTGGTAATTTGTGTGTGGGGGGTGTTCAACTAAGTTAGGCGTAGGGTTTGTAGCTAATCCATTTTTAACTTGTCGTGTTACCATTTGCGATGTTCGATAGGAGAAATATTTCACCAACTACCAACTATGACAGTTTTAAATTGGTTTAAACCAAGACTAGAAGTTTTGCGTTTACAAACTAATCAGCTAATGTTTAGAGTAAAATAAATGTTACATTTTCCTTCCATTAAATTGTGAAATATTAATATTTATGTAGTTATTTACTTAAAATCTACCATTACCTTAATCAAGTTAATGTATTGTCTTATTGTCAATATTGACAGTTAATAATAATTACTGTGTTTCCTGCAGGTTGATGACCAGAAGTTCAGTGGTCATCGCATTGTCCTAGCAGCCAGTATCCCATATTTCCATGCAATGTTCACACACGACATGGTGGAGTCAAAACAGGATGAGATCACAATGCAGGGAATAGAGCCACAGTGAGTAACACTGACAACTCTTACAATGCATGGAATAGAGCCACAGTGAGTAACACTGACAACTCTTACAATGCAAGGAATAGAGCCACAGTGAGTAACACTGACAACTCTTACAATGCATGGAATAGAGCCACAGTGAGTAACACTGACAACTCTTACAATGCATGGAATAGAGCCACAGTGAGTAACACTGACAACTCTTACAATGCATGGAATAGAGCCACGGTGAGTAACACTGACAACGATTACAATGCATGGAATAGAGCCACGGTGAGTAACACTGACAACTATTACAATGCATGGAATAGAGCCACGGTGAGTAACACTGACAACTATTACAATGCATGGAATAGAGCCACGGTGAGTAACACTGACAACTCTTATAATGCACGGAATAGAGCCACAGTGAGTAACACTGACAAAAATTACAATGCACGGAATAGAGTCACGGTGAGTAACACTGACAACGATTACAATGCACGGAATAGAGCCACGGTGAGTAACACTGACAACGATTACAATGCATGGAATAGAGCCACGGTGAGTAACACTGACAACGATTACAATGCATGGAATAGAGCCACGATGAGTAACACTGACAACCATTACAATGCATGGAATAGAGCCACAGTGAGTAACACTGACAACTGTTACAAAGCAAAGAATAGAGAAACAGTGAGTAACACTGACAACTGTTAAAATGCAAAGAATAGAGCCTCACTGACAACTGTTACAGTGCATATAATAGAGCTGTGGTGAGTAACACTGGCAACTCTTGCAGTGCATGGAATAGAGCAACAGTGTGTAACACTAGCAACTGTTACAATGCAAAGAATAGAGCTACAGTGAGTAACACTGGCAACTGTTACAATGCAAAGAATAGAGACACAGTGAGTAACACTGACAACTGTTACAATGCAAAGAATAGAGACACAGTGAGTAACACTGACAACTGTTACAATGCAAAGAATAGAGCCACAGTGAGTAACACTGGCAACTGTTACAATGCAAAGAATAGAGCCACAGTGAGTAACACTGACAACTGTTACAATGCAAAGAATAGAGACCACAGTGGGTAACACTGAACAACTGTTACAATGCAAAGAATAGAGCCACAGTGAGTAACACTGACAACTGTTACAGTGCATGGAATAGAGCCACCGTGAGTAACACTGGCGACAGTTACAGTGGATGGAGTGGAGTCGCAGTGAGTAACACTGGCAACTATTACAATGCAAAAAATAGAGCCACAGTGAGTAACACTGGCAACTATTACAATGCAAAGAATAGAGCCACAGTGAATAACACTGACAACTGTTACAGTGCATGGAATAGAGCCACCGTGAGTAACACTGACAACTGTTACAGTGCAGGGAATGGAGTCTAGCAACATTGAATGACACTGTCAGTGACAAACAACTTTTATAATGCAGGATAGAGCCACAGTAACACTGGAAACTCATATACTGCAAGTCCTATGTAGCAAGTTAGACTGTTTGTTGGTAGTTACAGAGCTTACATATTTGTAACAACATGTAGTCTACACCATACACAGTTACACATACACACACACAGCACTGTTGAGTGAACTTTTAACATACATGAAAAGATCACTTTATAAAGCAGGTAAATAATAATGAGTTAGACAGAGCCCTATATAATGTGAACCTGTTACTGAGAACCAGTCTGTAACAAATAGCCATGTTACAGAGCTTGTGTAACCAGTGAGACTGTTACAGAGCCCTGTGTATCAAGTGATTCTGTTACAGAGCCCTGGAGGAGCTAATTAACTACGCCTACAATGGTCGTATTCAGCTCGACAGCAAGAACGTTCAGTCTCTCCTGGTCGGGTCCAGCTTCCTCCATCTGCAGGATGTCAAGGAAGCCTGCTGTGACTTCATGAAGGCCAGGTGAGTGTGGTGACACAGAGACTCAGAGAGTGACAAAGGCTGGGTGACACTGACAAAGGCACACAGACAGATATAGGCCAGATGAGTGGTGACACAGCCCAAGTGACACAGACAGACACAGGCTATATAAGTAGTAAGGCAGTGACACAGTCCGGGTAACAGTGACACAGGCAGACAGATACAACCCAGATGAACAGTGACATGGGAAGTAACACAGGCCATGTGACTGTGACAGACATACAGATACAGTCCAAGTGAGTGGTGACACAGGTAAACTGACATAGGCCAGGTGACAGATACAGGCCAGGTGACAGTGACACAGGCAGATAAACACATAAGATGATATCCTTGCACTAAGAGAAACCACAAGTGCCACAAGTACAAAAACATTCACATAGATTGATAGGTACAATGCAGGCAGTTTATTCTTTTATGGTGATCAGTTACTTTAAATTGTAAAACTCCAAATAATGTGTTACCATGGAAACTGTCGGGACTACTTGGCAGCTTCACCAGACATGTTGCCCTGTGTAGATTGCTTGTAGCCTCTTGTTGGCCACAGATTGCATCCAACCAATGTGATTGCGACGCGTAACTTCGCGGCACAGTTTATGTGTACTTCTCTGGTCGACTCGTGCAACAAGTACACCAACAAACACTTCGTCGAGGTCTCACACTCACCCGACTACCTTGACCTTGAGGTCGGTGATGTCCTTGACCTACTAGGTCGTGACGAGCTGCATGTGGAGAACGAGGAACAGGTAAGACATAGGAGAGGGGTGTCTTTTGTCTTGGACAGGGTCAGTGGGCATAAGGAAGGGTTGTATTTGATCCATAGGTTGACATGGTGGGTTGTTTCAGTGTCACTGCACCCAGCAGGCAGAAGGGAAGATTGTCTCAGAGGGTAGGTACAAAGGAGGGTCACCGTGGGGAGTCAGTAAGCTCCATGACAAGGGAGGGTTGTGTCTGTGGTCTGCATATGAGTGGGTTGCCTTCGGGGTCAGTTGGTTCAATCACTTCAATGGGGGATTTTCTGTGAAACATTGAAAAGCAGGGATAGGTTAGATAGATAACAGAAGCACACCTACGACAACTGATAAAATATAGATGTTTATGTGATAAATGTGTAAGATCAAGCTGAGTGATTGTTTAAAGTGTTAAGCTGCGTGATCCACTATGTGTGTATTGGCCTGCAGGTGTTTGAGGCCCTCATGTGTGTTGCTGCAGGTGTTTGAGGCCCTCATGTTGTATGTTGCTGCAGGTGTTTGAGGCCCTCATGTTGTGTGTTGCTGCAGGTGTTTGAGGCCCTCATGTTGTGTGTTGCTGCAGGTGTTTGAGGCCCTCATGTTGTGTGTTGCTGCAGGTGTTTGAGGCCCTCGTGTTGTGTGTTGCTGCAGGTGTTTGAGGCCCTCATGTTGTGTGTTGCTGCAGGTGTTTGAGGCCCTCATGTTGTATGATGCTGCAGGTGTTTGAGGCCCTCATGTTGTGTGTTGCTGCAGGTGTTTGAGACCCTCATGTTGTGTGTTACTGCAGGTGTTTGAGGCCCTCATGTTGCGTGTTGCTGCAGGTGTTTGAGACCCTCATGTTGTGTGTTGCTGCAGGTGTTTGAGGCCCTCATGTTGCGTGTTGCTGCAGGTGTTTGCAGCCCTCGTGTTGTGTGTTGCTGCAGGTGTTTGCAGCCCTCGTGTTGTGTGTTGCTGCAGGTGTTTGAGGCCCTCATGTTGTGTGTTGCTGCAGGTGTTTGAGGCCCTCGTGTTGTGTGTTGCTGCATGTGTTTGCATCCCTCGTGTTGTGTTTTGCTCCAGGTGTTTGAGGCCCTCGTGTTGTGTGTTGCTGCATGTGTTTGAAGCCCTCGTGTTGTGTGTTGCTGCAGGTGTTTGAGGCCCTCATGTTGTGTGTTTACTGCAGGTGTTTGAGGCCCTCGTGTTGCTGCAGGTGTTTGAGGCCCTCGTGTTGTGTTTTGCTGCATGTGTTTGCGGCCCTCGTGTTGTGTGTTGCTGCAGGTGTTTGAGGCCCTCGTGTTGTGTGTTGCTGCAGGTGTTTGAGGCCCTCGTGTTGTGTGTTGCTGCAGGTGTTTGAGGCCCTCATGTTGTATGTTGCTGCAGGTGTTTGAGGCCCTCATGTTGTGTGTTTCTGCAGGTGTTTGAGACACTCATGTTGTGTGTTGCTGCAGGTGTTTGAGGCCCTCATGTTGCGTGTTGCTGCAGGTGTTTGAGGCCCTCGTGTTGTGTATTGCTGCATGTGTTTGAGGCCCTCATGTTGTGTGTTGCTGCATGTGTTTGCAGCCCTCGTGTTGTGTGTTGCTGCATGTGTTTGAGGCCCTCGTGTTGTGTGTTGCTGCATGTGTTTGCGGCCCTCGTGTTGTGTTTTGCTCCAGGTGTTTGAGGCCCTCGTGTTGTGTTTTGCTCCAGGTGTTTGAGGCCCTCGTGTTGTGTGTTGCTGCAGGGGTTTGGGGCCCTCGTGTTGTGTGTTGTGCAGGTGTTTGAGGCCCTCATGTTGTGTGTTGCTGCATGTGTTTGAGGCCCTCGTGTTGTGTGTTGCTGCAGGTGTTTGAGGCCCTCATGTTGTGTGTTACTGCAGGTGTTTGAAGCCCTCGTGTTGTGTGTTGCTGCAGGTGTTTGAGGCCCTCGTGTTGTGTGTTGCTGCATGTGTTTGCGGCCCTCGTGTTGTGTGTTGCTGCAGGTGTTTGAGGCCCTCGTGTTGTGTGTTGCTGCAGGTGTTTGAGGCCCTCGTGTTGTGTGTTGCTGCATGTGTTTGCGGCCCTCGTGTTGTGTGTTGCTCCAGGTGTTTGAGGCCCTTGTGTTGTGTGTTGCTGCAGGTGTTTGAGGCCCTCGTGTTGTGTGTTGCTGCAGGTGTTTGAGGCCCTCGTGTTGTGTGTTGCTGCAGGTGTTTGAGGCCCTCGTGTTGTGTGTTGCTGCAGGTGTTTGAGGCCCTCCTGTTGTGTGTTGCTGCAGGTGTTTGAGGCCCTCGTGTTGTGTGTTGCTGCAGGTGTTTGAGGCCCTCATGT
Source organism: Ridgeia piscesae (assembly GCA_025642075.2). NCBI lineage: Eukaryota > Metazoa > Annelida > Polychaeta > Sabellida > Siboglinidae > Ridgeia > Ridgeia piscesae. The sequence goes on from JAODUO010000294.1 coordinate 1,122,928, forward strand.
TGTGTGTTGCTGCAGGTGTTTGAGGCCCTCGTGTTGTGTGTTGCTGCAGGTGTTTGAGGCCCTCATGTTGTGTGTTACTGCAGGTGTTTGAGGCCCTCGTGTTGTGTGTTGCTGCAGGTGTTTGAGGCCCTCATGTTGTGGCTGCTGAAAGAGCCAGACAAGCGCAAGAAGCAGCTGCCATCACTGCTCACCAAAGTGAGGCTGCCTCTGATGACGCCCCAGTCGCTCGCTGATGTCGTGGCACAGGATACCCTGGTGAAGACGTCACTCAAGTGCAGGTCAACCTTCACGTCATTCATCCAAATATTGTCATTTAATTTATAGTTTCTGATGTGGTCTGTGTCCATAAATCACATAATTCATTGGCTGGAATTGGAAATGGGACTATTCTGTGGTATTCTTATTGAAAAATAGATGCAGGTATTGATTACTAGAGATCTGCTAGATGAGGCCAAGGACTATGATGTCCTGTTATTGTTGTCCTACAGAGATCTGCTAGATGAGGCCAAGGACTACCATCTGATGTCCTGTTATTGTTGTCCTACAGAGAGATAGATGAGGCCGAGGACTACCATCTGATGTCCTGTTATTGTTGTCCTACAGAGATCTGCTAGATGAGGCCAAGGACTACCATCTGATGTCCTGTTATTGTTGTCCTACAGAGATCTGCTAGATGAGGCCAAGGACTACCATCTGATGCCGGAGCGCAGGTCTCAACATCAGACATTCCGCACGCGGCCTCGTTGCTGCTCCGAGATTGTTGGCATTATCTATGCTGTAGGGGGCCTCACATCGTCTGGGGACTCGGTTGGAACTGTAGAATGTTTTGACCCAATCATTGGACGTTGGCAGATAGTTGAGCCAATGAAGACTTCTCGTAGCAGGATGGGCATGGCTGTGCTCAAAGGTCAGGTCACTGCCGCGTTCTTTGTAAGACTGAAATGACAGGTCATGCTGTTACATGCAGGAATAAAACTAACAGTCAAAGATTGTTATGGTAGTTTAGTTATTACCTTAACTTATTTTTATGGAAATGTTTATAATTGTGTTCACATTCATAAGAAAAGTAAGTTCTTATACAGGACTGCTTAGAGTCCATTACATTTCATTGCCAGACAGACATGTTTAGTCAAACACCTCGTTGATTCTTGACTTCTTTGTAAAGCGTTCAGCCATGGTGCAATTACTAAGCAAACATTGGTTATACGTAAAATTAATATCTACCACTGTCCATATCTAGGTATTCAGGCACAGCCAAATGTACTTGAGCAATGCAACTTACCCAAGGTTGGAAATGGCCACATGAGGATTCAATCTGGATTCCCTCAGTTGAGGTGCTGGAGCTTCAGGCTGTTCTGTGTCACTTTCTTAAGAAAAATGGCGACATGTAATATTGTTTCCAGATATTAAAAATGCATTATAGTGACTATGGGTGATTTTATCAATAACGTAAATATTAATCTGCATTTCAGTAAACAGTAAGTGTAATCTAGGCACTAGATTAACCTTGAGCTGTTTGTCATATAGGCCAGCTGTATGCTATTGGTGGTTATGATGGACAGAGTCGACTCAACACGGCTGAACTATTTGATGCTGAGAGTCGGCGGTGGAAAACAGTGGCCTCTATGATATGCAAAAGAAGGTATCAAACACAAATGTGATGTTTCACAAGTTATATATAATGTTTTTTGTTTATAATTACAGTGTACTGACATATTGCTGGCCTGCTTCAAACTTTGTTATGATAATGTTTGTACATGAAACATTTTTCCTGGTTTGTAACTTGAGAGACAATGTTTGCAGTGGCTGCAGCCATGTATGTAGACTTGGTCTTCTGTCATGACGTCTTGCATGCCTTGTCTCCTGCTTTGTCAGAATCCGTGGGAATCAGGTATTTTAATATGTAAATGCTTTTAAGCTGGAACATGACAGATTTGTACAAACAAAACAGTTTCGTCACGAATTACAATTTCTTATGAAACTGAAAAACCCAATTTAAGATGTAAATTTAACAGTGAAGTCAACCTGTTTCAGTGCCCTTGGCGTGGCAGTGTTGGAAAACAAGTTGTACGTGTGTGGTGGCTACGACGGCAGCTCGTCTCTCAGCTCTGTTGAGTGCTATGATCCGACCAACAACCAGTGGTCAATGGCATCACACATGGTGCGACATCGTAGTGCAGCCGCCGTCACCGTCCTTGAGGGACAGATCTATGTACTCGGCGGTCATGATGGGTTGTCAATCTTTGACTCGGTGAGATTTGTTTTAAACACATTCATTTGACTGATGATATCAAGTTACGCCATGTAAACACAAAATAACTGTCTCTTGATTTCTGTTGTTTGATAGTACTTAGTTAACATGTTCATACTGTTTAGCAATGACTAGTGTAAACTGTATTAAAAAGTGGTGTTATATATCTGAATATTTTTAGACTAACTTCTAATAAAATTATTGACATTTATCCAAGTATTTATTGTCATCAGTTTGTGTTCAATTTATGGCTTTATTCATGCTTACTGTAAAACCTATGCTGCTTGTGTCATGCCAAAGGAAAAAAAATTGTGAGTAATTTTTTTCATTGTTCACACCATTGTTAGTATTATTCACACAAATGTTGTTATTTACACCAATGTTTGTGTTGTTTTAAGCCATGCACTACCATGTCTGCCCGAGTACACCAAAACACCCTGCTCTCAACATGACCATATTAAATAGTTTTAGTCTTGACCAGTACAAATTTAATGTTATGAGGTTGTTGTGGGTGATCTCTAATAGTTCCATGTTGTCCCGCCAGGTGGAGTGCTACAACAATATCACGGGGTCATGGTCAGAGACAACCCCAATGTTGACAAAACGCTGTCGTCTGGGTGCAGCATCACTCAACGGCAAGATCTACATTGCTGGTGGCTACGATGGAAACGTTTTCCTGAAGACTGTTGACTGCTTCGACCCTATCACTAATAAGTGGAGCAAAGTTGCAGACATGAACGTCAAACGCAGTCGTGTTGCCCTGGTGGCGAACTGTGGCAAACTGTATGCTATCGGTGGTTATGATGGCTCGGCTAACCTCTGTTCAGTTGAGGTGTTTGACCCCGAGACAATGATGTGGACACTGACCCGGTCAATGTGTGCTCATGAAGGGGGCGTGGGTGTGGCTGTAGTCCCCCTTGAACCTGCCATATAGGGGGTCATTACCCAGGGTGGATAGGTGAGGTCTTCTGGGTTTTATTTATTCAGACCAGTCACTGTACACACTGTTTGGATGCTGACATGACACAGGACCAGTGACTGTACACTGTTTGGATGCTGACATGACACAGGACCAGTCACTGTACACTGTTTGGATACTGACATGACACAGGACCAGTCACTGTACACACTGTTTTGCTGCTGACATGACACAGGACCAGTGACTGAACACACTGTTTGGATGCCGACATGACACAGGACCAGTGACTGTACACACTGTTTGGATGCTGACATGACACAGGACCAGTGACTGTACACACTGTTTGGATGCTGACATGACACAGGACCAGTGACTGTACACTGTTTGGATGCTGACATGACACAGGACCAGTCACTGTACACTGTTTGGATGCTGACATGACACAGGACCAGTGACTGTACACTGTTTGGATGCTGACATGACACAGGACCAGTGACTGTATACACACTGTTTGGATGCTGACATGACACAGGACCAGTGACTGTACACTGTTTGGATGCTGACATGACACAGGACCAGTGACTGTATACACACTGTTTGGATGCTGACATGACACAGGACCAGTGACTGTACACTGTTTGGATGCTGACATGACACAGGACCAGTGACTGTATACACACTGTTTGGATGCTGACATGACACAGGACCAGTGACTGAACACTGTTTGGATGCTGACATGACACAGGACCAGTGACTGTACACTGTTTGGATGCTGACATGACACAGGACCAGTGACTGTACACACTGTTTGGATGCTGACATGACACAGGACCAGTGACTGTACACTGTTTGGATGCTGACATGACACAGGACCAGTGACTGTACACACTGTTTGGATGCTGACATGACACAGGACCAGTGACTGTACACTGTTTGGATGCTGACATGACACAGGACCAGTGACTGAACACACTGTTTGGATGCTGACATGACACAGGACCAGTGACTGTACACTGTTTGGATGCTGACATGACACAGGACCAGTGACTGTACACACTGTTTGGATGCTGACATGACACAGGACCAGTGACTGTACACTGTTTGGATGCTGACATGACACAGGACCAGTGACTGAACACTGTTTGGATGCTGACATGACACAGGACCGGTGACTGAACACTGTTTGGATGCTGACATGACACAGGACCAGTGATTGTACACTGTTTGGATGCTGACATGACACAGGACCAGTGACTGAACACTGTTTGGATGCTGACGTGACACAGGACCAGTGACTGTACACACTGTTTGGCTGCTGACATGACACAGGACCAGTGACTGTACACACTGTTTGGATGTTGACGTGACACAGGACCAGTGACTGTACACACTGTTTGGATACTGACATGACACAGGACCAGTGACTGTACACTGTTTGGATGCTGACATGACACAGGACCAGTGACTGTACACTGTTTGGATGCTGACATGACACAGGACCGGTGACTGTACACACTGTTTGGATGCTGACATGACACAGGACCAGTGACTGTACACACTGTTTGGATACTGACATGACACAGGACCAGTGACTGTACACACTGTTTGGATGCTGACATGACACAGGACCAGTGACTGAACACACTGTTTGGATGCTGACATGACACAGGACCAGTGACTGTACACACTGTTTGGATGCTGACATGACACAGGACCAGTGACTGTACACACTGTTTGGATGCTGACATGACACAGGACCAGTGACTGTACACTGTTTGGATACTGACATGACACAGGACCAGTGACTGTACACACTGTTTGGATGCTGACATGACACAGGACCAGTGACTGTACACACTGTTTGGATGCTGACATGACACAGGACCAGTGACTGTACACACTGTTTGGATGCTGACATGACACAGGACCAGTGACTGTACACTGTTTGGATACTGACATGACACAGGACCAGTGACTGTACACACTGTTTGGATGCTGACATGACACAGGACCAGTGACTGAACACTGTTTGGATGCTGACGTAACACAGGACCAGTGACTGTACACACTGTTTGGCTGCTGACATGACACAGGACCAGTGACTGTACACACTGTTTGGATGCTGACATGACACAGGACCAGTGACTGTACACTGTTTGGATGCTGACATGACACAGGACCAGTGACTGAACACACTGTTTGGATGCTGACATGACACAGGACCAGTGACTGTACACTGTTTGGATGCTGACATGACACAGGACCAGTGACTGAACACTGTTTGGATGCTGACATGACACAGGACCGGTGACTGAACACTGTTTGGATGCTGACATGACACAGGACCAGTGACTGAACACTGTTTGGATGCTGACATGACACAGGACCAGTGACTGAACACTGTTTGGATGCTGACATGACACAGGACCAGTGACTGAACACTGTTTGGATGCTGACGTGACACAGGACCAGTGACTGTACACACTGTTTGGCTGCTGACATGACACAGGACCAGTGACTGTACACACTGTTTGGATACTGACATGACACAGGACCAGTGACTGTACACTGTTTGGATGCTGACATGACACAGGACCAGTGACTGAACACACTGTTTGGATGCTGACATGACACAGGACCAGTGACTGAACACTGTTTGGATGCTGACGTAACACAGGACCAGTGACTGTACACACTGTTTGGCTGCTGACATGACACAGGACCAGTGACTGTACACACTGTTTGGATGCTGACATGACACAGGACCAGTGACTGTACACACTGTTTGGATGCTGACATGACACAGGACCAGTGACTGTACACTGTTTGGATGCTGACATGACACAGGACCAGTGACTGTACACACTGTTTGGATGCTGACATGACACAGGACCAGTGACTGTACACTGTTTGGATACTGACATGACACAGGACCAGTGACTGTACACTGTTTGGATGCTGACATGACACAGGACCAGTGACTGTACACACTGTTTGGATGCTGACATGACACAGGACCAGTGACTGTACACTGTTTGGATGCTGACATGACACAGGACCAGTGACTGTACACTGTTTGGATGCTGACATGACACAGGACCAGTGACTGTACACACTGTTTGGATGCTGACATGACACAGGACCAGTGACTGTACACACTGTTTGGATGCTGACATGACACAGGACCAGTGACTGTACACTGTTTGGATGCTGACATGACACAGGACCAGTGACTGTACACACTGTTTGGATGCTGACATGACACAGGACCGGTGACTGTACACTGTTTGGATGCTGACATGACACAGGACCGGTGACTGTACACTGTTTGGATGCTGACATGACACAGGACCAGTGACTGTACACTGTTTGGATGCTGGGTACTGACACTGTTTGCATGCACATGACACAGGACAGTGACTTACACTTTTGATGTACCACTGTGATTCATCACCACCGACAGTGAAGACAATCCCACTGATGTACCTACTGTAACCTTCACAGCCACCTGACCAGTGCAGCACACAACTTCACCAAACTGTATTAAGCTACTAACCAAAAAATTATGGTTGATGTGAGCTACGCAACCGTTTTCAAACCAAACTCAAAAGAAACCTATTTACCATTAGCATATGTATGTCTTATTGACTGACACACGTCATGTCATACATGACTGACACACGTCATGTCATACATGACTGACACACATCATGTCATACATGACTGACACACATCATGTCATACATGACTGACACACGTCATGTCATACATGACTGACACACATCGTGTCATACATGACTGACATCATCATGCCATACATGACTGACACGCATCGTGCCATACGTGACTGACACACATCGTGTCAGACATGACTGACACACATTGTGTCATACATGACTGACTCACATCATGTCATACATGACTGACACACATCATGTCATACATGACTGACACACATCATGTCATACATGACTGACACACATCATGTCATACATGACTGACACACATCGTGTCATACATGACTGACACACATCATGTCATACATGACTGACACACATCATGTCATACGTGACGGACATGACATCATGTCAGACATGACTGACTACATCATGTCATACATGACTGACTCGCATCATGACTGACTCACATGATGTCATACGTGACCAACACATATAATGTTGTGGCCTTGAAATTAATTCAGTCTACTGTTTGGATCAGACTACTACATTTCTAGTCAACATGTAACTTGTGCCTTGAAATTAATTCATTTCTATGAACAGCTACATAACATTTGTCTTGGGATATTTAGTACTTGTCTTTAATCGTTTGGTTTAGAAAATCTAGCATTTGTGCTTGGTACATTTGTAATCTACCAAAAAAATTTTTTAACTGACATAAACATGTCACAGTGTACAGTAAACAAAGGATTTGTCTTGGTGTGTTCTACTTGGATACAAGTCGAAATGGCAGAAAATTCATGAGAGATTAGTGTCTGCTTGGATACAGGTCAAACCAAAATATCCAAAAATAACGACAACCAAGATGGCAACAATTTAAAACAGTGACAACCAATATAGCGACACAATAGAATGGCGACAAGCCAAAACTGCAAAACTTTTTTACAATATGTCACTTATATTCATGACCATCTACTCACATGGTGTACATATTATAAATGGGTTGGATGAAATGTTTATAAACAAGTTGTGAAAACATCAAGTACCTGTGTACCTGTAAGACAGACTTTGTATTGATGTGATTACGTTAAAGGTATTGTTTGTTTTGCACTGGCACCCTCGACATCAATCACATCATCCAATTCCACGATGTAAATGGCTTCACTGTTCGTACTTCAGCTGGGCGTTGCTTTTGTATATATCTTGTAAATTGCAAGTAAGATTCACAAATACAGTGCATGCAAGACTTAGATGAATTTTCTACATTCATCATACTTATGTTCTGCTGTGCCAGATAGTTTGTCGCCGTTTTGGAGTGTCACCGTTTTTGTGTGTCACCATTTTGATATGTCCCTGGCATACCATCTACTCTTTTGTTTATTTTTTCTTAATATTACATTCTTCTGACTACAACATACATGTTTATTATGCATGGAACACTTCACACTTTGACAGAGTCAACCTGCAACATTCAAATGGTAAACAAAACATCCATTTTCAAAATAGAATTGTTTGGCAATAATGCTAAGGGAGCAGAGTTAACCGCAATATCCTTTGATGTCTAACTTTCCCACGTTCTATATAAATTACTGTTTTGCCAATTCTGGGCAGAGGAGCAGGTAAACACCAAACTAAAATGTGGTGCGGACAAAAGAAACTACATGACCATTGCTAATTTTCCGTGTATATGTCATGTATGTATGTGTGATGTGTGCGTGCGTGCGTGCGTGCGTGCGTGCGTGCGTGTGGTGTGTGTGTGTATATATATATATATATAATATACATGTGGTGAAACTTCAACTTAATTTACAATTGTACTAAGCTTATATATTATAATTATATATATTTTAATATATATATATATATATATATATATATATACAAAGGGTACTTATAATATATAAATTTAGTACAACTTTGTGAATTCAGTTGAAGTTCCGTCACTAACTAGAGTGAGTAAATAAGCTTCTTGTATGTGGGTAAAGTACTTTTGTAATAAGATGTCTACATGAACACGTTTTATTGTCATCAAGTGAGAGGAATAACCAAACATACAGATGGAATAAGTATATCCAGGTAAGACAATGACAGGTGTTGTGCCAGAATAAAATATGTCTACAAACAAACATTTTAAATTTTGTCTGTTTCAATATATCTTGCAGAAAAATGTGAAATAGTCATGTCTGTAAACAAATTGGCTAACAGTGTAGTAGTAGCAGTAAACAGCAACACAATAAAACCAAACGTAATTATAAAGGGAAAGAAACAGGTTATCGCATCAAATTACTAGTTGTCACGGGGATATAAATAGGCTGTTGTCAAGAAAATGGTGGGCACATTAACATGGACACGTGTTTCATATTTGCAAGGCATGCGTGGGATAGACATGTGACTGTTAACATCTATCATCCGCGTTTGTCACCAAGGAAACACTGTAGGATGATAAGGAAGAGGTCTATGATGTCTACGTAGAGTTGCACCGCAGCAAAGACATATTCCTCAGGCGAGATCTCCACCTGACGCCCGCCCATCAACATCTGAGTGTCATAGATGATGAACTACAACAACAACCCCATCGCCCATCAACACCTGAATGTCATAGATGATGAACTACAACAACAACCACATAGCCTATCAACATCTGTGAGTGTCTTAGATGATGAACTACAACAACAACCACATTGCCCATCAACATCTGTGAGTGTCTTAGATGATGAACTACAACAATAACCACATCATCCATCAACATCTGTGTGTTTTAGATGATGAACTACAACAATAACCATATCGTCCATCAACATCTGTGTGTCTCAGATGATGAACTATAACAATATAAACAAGTACTCACCAATGAAAAAAGGAATGCTGCTAAGCTTCCAAGTGCAGCACGCCAAATCTGAAAACAGTTGCAACCACTGTCAAGTAGTGTTATAATAAAACTTTATTTTTACATCATCAACAATTCTTTATAAATACCATAGCTATGTGAGGATGTAGGGCGCGGTGGCCGAGTGGTTAGACTGCCAGACTCCCAACCAGAGGGACCGGGGTTCGAATCCCAGTTCCAGCAAGTCAGTGGTTCTCTACTGATACAGCCACTGTGTCGAAACTTGGGCAATTTTGTGTACCTTATATCGCCTGCCCCTTCCAACCCGCACTGGCCAGCGTGGAAAGGTAGGCCAACAACACCAGTATGCAAAGCCATGGCCCCCAATCCCCAGCGTCACCGAAAGAGTCCATGACCAAGGAGGTGGCTCTAGTCAACTAGGGCTACGTGCAGGGGGTGCTAAGAATCTCTGCGTCAAAAAGAGCCGCGGAAAGAGGGTAAGTAGACTAAAGATAGCGACCTACAACGTCAGACCTCTACTAAGAGATGAACACATTCAAGAACTCGAAGAAGAAACCAGGTTGGTATGGGATGTAATAGGGATCTCTGAAGTGAGAAGACCAGGGGAATGTTTTACCACCTTACAAAGCGGCCACCTACTATACCATTCTAAGGCAAAGAACGGCCAAGCAGGAGTAGGCTTTCTCATAAGCAGGAAATGGAAAGACCACATAGTGAGGGTAAACAGCATTAGACCCAGAGTAGCAGAACTTGTTCTGTGCATAACAAAGTGCTACAAACTAAAGATAGTGTAAGTATATGCACCAACATCATCATATTCCGACGAAGACATAAATAACTTCTACAACGACGTCGATGAGAATTTAGGGAAACCAAATCACTACACGATAGTGATGGGAGACTTCAATGCTCAAATAGGGAAAAAACAAACCCTATGGAAACAGCAACGGACAAATTTGGGCTCGGATTGAGAAACAAAAGTGGCGACACCTTGGTAGAATGGGCAACATCAAGAAAGTACAAAATCATGAATACCATATTCCAGAAGAAAGCACAGAGGGAATGGACGTGGAAAAGCCCAAATGGTGTAACGAAGACCGAAATTGACTACATCTTAACAAACAGGCCAGACATCGTCACAGACGTAACAGTCATCAACCAAGTCAACATTGGAAGTGACCACAGACTGGTTATGAGCAACATCAAACTGGAGGTAGAGGTGGAAAGGAAAAAATTGACGACCAAGAGGCCACCAACAGTAGATACCACACGAATGGGATCAAAGAAGATCGAATTCGAACTTTAATTGAGAAACCACTTTGAGACACAACAAGAACAAGACGACATCAACACCATGAGCGAAACCATCACATTCAACAAAGCGCGTCAAGAGTAGCTAAGGCAATTAACAAGCCACAGAAATCGAAGATATTGTCACCAACATGAGCCCTGATGACGAAACGACGAGAAATGGTTGGAAACAGCGACAATAAACAATGAATAGAGTACGCAGAAATATACAAGACAAATCAAAATGAAAGCAAGAGAGGACGTCAGGAAATACAACCATGATATCATACGAGAAACGATCATGGCATCAAAGAGCCTGAAGAAAGTCCAAAGAACGCAGATGCTAGGGCAAGACAGACTGATCACACTCCTGGACAAGCAGGGTAGATAAATCCATGATCAAGATAAGATCATAAAATGAATAGAGGAATTCTACACCGAGCTATAAGACAGTCAACAGAATACCATAATCCACACTGACCCAAAAGAGATAACATCATGGGAGGTGGAAGCAGCACTACAAGATAAAGAATGCGACAGCAACAGGCAACAACCATATAAACATCGAGACATTGAAAGTAGGAGAAGATACCATCTTGAAGACACTTGCTAAGCTAAATGCTTATCAGAAAGTTGAATACCTGCAGCGTGGAAGAACGCTAAGATGATGATAATCTTCAAGAAGGGAAATAAGAAAAACCTCAAGAATTGCAGAACGATATGTCTACTATCAAACATCTATAAAGTACTCATGAAAATACTAACGAAAAGGCTAGAGAAGACATTCGACAAAAACCAGCCACGAGAGCAAGCTGGATTCACCAGTGGATACTCAACGACAGACAGACCACATTCATGTCGTAAACCAACTGAAGGAGAAGTGCAGAGAATATAATATCCCACTCTGCATTGCATTCATCAACTACAAGAAAGCCTTCGACTCAGTAGAGCAAACTCTAGCAGTACTGACCTTGCTTCAAGAACATCCCTGGAGAGGTATACGACAGGGAGATACCATATCATCCAAGCTGTTCATGGCAGCACTCGAAACCATATTCCGACGACTGACTTGGGAAACTAGAGGCTTGAAGATAGACGGCGAATATCTTAGTCATCTTTGCTTCGCCGACAACATACTCATAATTAAATTATGCGCTAATACACCACATGAACTACAACAAATGCTACAGGATTTAGCTGATGAAAGTGACAATCAGGGTCTGAAGATGAACAAGTCAAAGCCAAAATTGATGATGGAAACCGACACACCAATATATGTCAACAACACTCAGATCGAGAACGTTGAAAGCTACATCTATCTGGGACAGAGATATACCACCAGAGACAAACACCAAGACAAGGAGATTCAAAGAAGAATTACAGCCGGATGGACAGCATTCGCCAAGCACCATGACATCTTCAAGGGTAATACTTGAAGAGACAAGTCTACAACTCATGCGTACTTCCAGCAATGACATACGGCACGGAAACATGGGCACTCACCATCCATGCAAAGAACAAGCTAGCAGCCGCACAAAGATGGAAAGGAGTATGTCAAACATCACATACTGGGACAGGAAACCAAACATCTGGGTAAAAGAAAAGACCAAAGTCACAGACGTGATTGAACACGTCAGCAGGATATGAGATAACCGATGGACGATGCGTATCACCACCTGGAAACCCAATGAAAGGAAAAGACCTAGAGGAAGACTGGCTAGACATTAGAGAGACGAACTAGACAACTACTGGAAGGGTACCATCTGGCAGATGATAGTGCAACACAGGCAGATGTGAAAGCTGCATGCTGAGGGCTTTGTCCAACCACGGAACACAATGGCTGCACAATGATGAAGATGATGACCATAGCTATCAAAGTAATATGTAATAAAATTAGATATAGTAAAATTACTTTACAGGTAAAACTAAATGAAAAGTAATGAAATCATAGCAAAGTTGCTGAAATACTAAACAGATTTGATAAAAAATATACTCATACACATAAAATTATGTTAAACAGATTGAATACCTACTAAATTCACACATGCTAAGGGACATGAAGCCAAACATTCATTGAAACTATATGTACTCAAATATTAAGTCTAACTACTGTATCATCCCAAACAGGTTAGCAATAGTGCCTACCAGGTAATAGATGTACACCTTTTCACAAAGGTTAAACCAAGCACAAAAACAAATTTACAGGTATTAGTTTTAAAATGCTACAAAAGACAAGATTTGATGGTTCCACCTTGGGTCATCTCTACTCACAGAGCTGGGCCCCCAAATGGCTGCCGAGATCCAGGATGCTATGACAACAAAGACGATCAACAACACGACGCCACATAGTATGCTAGCACACGGTGTGAAGTCTACCTACAAATAAAACACACCAGTCACATCATAATTTACTGTAAAATCTAAATGATGTGACACCTTTTTTGTAGATGACCTGATTGCAAGGTTTAGAATGAATTCTTTAAACCTCCAACTGGCACCAGCTTGCTGCCTTTGGTGTCCATCAACATCTTGAAACTGCAGCCTAATAATAAATAGTATTATCAGCTCTATCTAATGACATACCTTTGTCTGTCACGTATCTAGTGACATATCTTTGTCTGTCATGTATCTAGTGACACATTTTTGTCTGTCATATATCTAGTGACATACCTTTGTCTGTTATGTATCTAGTGACATGTTTGTCTGTCATGTATCTAGTGACATATATACCCTTGTCTGTCATGTATCTAGTGACATTTATACCTTTGTCTGTCATGTATCTAGTGACATAAATACCTTTGTCTGTCATGTACCTAGTGACATACCTTTCTTTGTCTGTCATGTATCTAGTGACACACCTTTGTCTGTCATGTATCTAGTGACGTAACTTTGTCTGTCATGTATCTAGTGACATATCTTTGTTTGTCATGTATCTAGTGACATACCTTTGTCTGTCATGTATCTAGTGACGTAACTTTGTCTGTCATGTATCTAGTGACATATCTTTGTTTGTCATGTATCTAGTGACATACCTTTGTCTGTCATGTATCTAGTGACATATCTTTGTCTGTCATGTATATAGTGACATACCTTTGTCTGTCATGTATCTAGTGACATATCTTGTCATGTATCTAGTGACATATCTTTGTTTGTCATGTATCTAGTGACATACCTTTGTCTGTCATGATATGCATAGTTTTATCATAAAACTTTTGTCATGTATCTAGTGACACACCTTTGTCTGTCATGTATCTAGTGACGTAACTTTGTCTGTCATGTATCTAGTGACATATCTTTGTTTGTCATGTATCTAGTGACATACCTTTGTCTGTCATGTATCTAGTGACATATCTTGTCATGTATCTAGTGACATACCTTTGTCTGTCATGTATCTAGTGACATACCTTTGTCTGTCATGTATCTAGTGACATATCTTGTCATGTATCTAGTGACATACCTTTGTCTGTCATGTATATAGTGACATATCTTGTCATGTATCTAGTGACATACCTTTGTCTGTCATGTATCTAGTGACATATCTTGTCATGTATCTAGTGACATATCTTTGTTTGTCATGTATATAGTGACATACCTTTGTCTGTCATGTATCTAGTGACATATCTTGTCATGTATCTAGTGACATATCTTTGTTTGTCATGTATATAGTGACATACCTTTGTCTGTCATGTATCTAGTGACATATCTTGTCATGTATCTAGTGACATACCTTTGTCTGTCATGTATCTAGTGACATATATTGCATGTATCTAGTGACATATCTTTGTTTGTTATGTATCTAGTGACATATCTTGTCATGTATCTAGTGACATATCTTTGTTTGTCATGTATATAGTGACATACCTTTGTCTGTCATGTATCTAGTGACATATCTTTGTCTGTCATGTATATAGTGACATACCTTTGTCTGTCATGTATCTAGTGACATATCTTGTCATGTATCTAGTGACATATCTTTGTTTGTCATGTATATAGTGACATACCTTTGTCTGTCATGTATCTAGTGACATATCTTGTCATGTATCTAGTGACATATCTTTGTTTGTCATGTATCTAGTGACATACCTTTGTCTGTCATGTATCTAGTGACATATCTTGTCATGTATCTAGTGACATACCTTTGTCTGTCATGTATCTAGTGACATATCTTGCATGTATCTAGTGACATATCTTTGTTATGTATCTAGTGACATACCTTTGTCTGCATGGCAAATATGGTGAGACCGAGTGTCATTACGGCAGTGACACCGACAGAAATCATCACCGAGTTCACAGTGTAGCGGCTGTCAACAGGATTTACACAATTACACAACAGCCATTTTCTATAATCAAAATGTCTATATTTGTAACGTTATAATGGATTTCAGCCATCTTCAACAGAATGACTGCACATACTAGATGGCAACATAGCTGCAGTCAGTGCAAAGAGGTCACTCACTGCAGCTGGGGTGGAGTGTGTCAAAGACATGACAGTTGGCATCAGCATTCATATTGTCTTTGGTTGTCATTTTAAAAATCATTTTGTTTACACTCTTGTTCTCTGTCCAACTGCCTGACTTCAAACTTGCCCCCTCCCCATAAATAACCACCCAACTAGCCCACATTCAAGGGAGCCTTGGCCAAGGGGGGCCACTGCAGGCCAGAGCCAACTGGATTGCTGTAGACAGAAGTCACACCAGACCACATTCAAGGGGGCCTCAGCCAACACAGGCCACACCAGGCTACAGCCAATGGGCACACCACTGAGAGCACTAGGCATGATTGCTGTTTCATCAATAAATGTTCTATCTATATCTGTCTATCTATCTACTGGAGTCAAACCGATGAAGACAGCTTAAAACAGTGGAAAATATTAAAGAAACGCAGGTCAACATATCTGAGAAACGACAAGCTGAACCTGTAGAGACGCTACAGAGTGCTTGTGTATAGTGACCAATGTTGAATCAGATACATACATCTGCTATAGCCAGTTCCCAAACAAAAAAGATAGAACTTTCAACCAGTGAAGTTTAACCCAAATTCAACTGAAGTTCAGTTGAGTTTCAACTATGGAGGAGTTGAAAAATTCAATGCAAATGCAAATGAGCTCGCGTTCAACTGTTGAATCTCAATTGAGTTTCAACTCGTGTACAACCCGCGTTCAACTCACGTTCAACCCGCGTTCAACTCGCATTCAACCCGCATTCAACTCATGTTAAACCCGCGTTCAACCCGCGTTCAACCCGCGTTCAACCCGCGTTCAACTTGTGTTCAACTCGCGTCCAACTCGCGTTCAACTTGTGTTCAACTCGTGTTCAAACTGCATCTCAGTTGAGTTTCAAATCTTGCTTAACTGAAATTTCTGATGGTTTACATTGATGTAACTGCATGTGTCGAATGGCGATGCATGTATCATCTGTAGGAACATTGACATGCATGCAAGCCCTGGCATTCACAAAGCATGACAACAATAAAGATTCCATTATTTTATTTTTCATTTCTTCGTTTTTGTAAATGTCCAAATGCTTGAGAATTTGTCTGGCATAATAGACTTTCTCATGTAATAAGTGAGTGAAGTCACTGCTGGATAGGTTGAGCCTGCTTGCCGCAAACACTGAAAATATAAAGAATGCATAAAGATTGTACAATATTAGCATAAATTGAAATATGCAAATTGGTAGTGATTTAAAATAAAAATTGCATGGGTGTCTGATTGGGTGCACACACACACGTGCCTGCACTTATTTCTATATAAGCATGTATGCGCATGCGCGTGCGCGTGCGGGCGTGCGTGCATGCGTGTGAGTGTGTGTGTGAGTGTGTGTGTATATATTATATTGTTTAGATACCAATATATATATGAAGTATGTGTACATATACAAATATTGAAACACACACACACACACACACACACACACACACACACACACACACACACACACACACACACACACACACACACACACACACACACACACACACACACACACACACACACACACACACACACACACACACACACACACACACACACACACACACACACACACACACACACACACACACACACACACACACACACACACACACACACACACACACACACACACACACACACACACACACCGGTACATACAATTAGTGAATATTTCTACATTAATTTGTTGGACAGATATTATGAATCATTCATTACAGGTATTGATGTTTAAATTCGATATATGTGTTTAATTATTGTCATTTTAGTATGATATAGTTCAACTGTATATATGCATGCATGCTAATTTGTATATTCAATATTGAAAATAACTCACATTCTAAAGCCTTGATCAGCGGCTCCCATTTTGTGTCAAGGGCTGAGGCGTCACAAGCCTTGCCAAGATCAGAAGGAGTCAAGAATCCGTCCAACATGTTCTTCACCATAAGCTTGGGTTCTTTGCGGTGAAGTCTGGCGAGAATAGTGGCTAATCAATCAGTTGGTACAGCCAACTTAGCCTCAGGGACCAGAAGCTGGTAGTCCTGAGGCACATCCTCTCCAGACTCCACCAGGACCTTATACAACACAAAACTTATAATATATCTCTCGGCAAGAACAACCAGTATTTATAAATGATGACATGTCTTGAATTGTGACAACGAGCATACGTGCATACCGTATTCATTCTATTTAGGGTACATGTCCCAATAACCACCAGGGCACTCAGTACACAGTTGATTTTACCTCCTTCACTACTGTTAGTTATCTCCAATGTTTGACTCTTTATTTGCTTTAAACTCATGATAACCATAAACATTTGAGCAAAATGTAAACATGTGATTCGGAACAAAACACAAGTTCACAAAAACACATGCCATATTGGTTGGTATATACAACACCATCTAGTGAATGGACAGTGTAACATGGACATGTTACTGCCTAGTGTGAAGCAGAAACATTAAACATTTTCAGTGTTTACATGGATAATATAAGTGTAAATCTCAACAAATTATAAATTGGTTGTCTATGCAGGCACATTAATCACCCACTTGATGTATACTTATGACCTTTATCATTTTCTCCCATTGTTGCTGATTTGAGAAAACTCACAGATCGCTGTGCCAAGTATGACGAATTGCATATGCGTACACACATGTGCAATAGTTAATCTAATTACTCTGGTGGCCAGTGAATATGTCTGCATTAATATTGTTCTATGTAAGATATTATGAATCATCATTCATTAAAGGTATTTATGTTTATAATTTACTTTCATTACTGGTATCTGGATTAACATGAATCAACTGTATATGTGAATGAGATACAAATGCACTAGCATGCGTAGGGTAATAATTGCATATTTTGTTATATCAGCTGATATTCAATGCTGAAAATGTTATACCAACTCACATTCATGGGATCCCATTTTGCTTCCAATGCAGACGTTCCACCAGCTAGCCAGTTGCCAAGGTCCTAGAGTGTTATAAATCCATCCAGCATCTTCTTCACTACCAGTTTCAGTTCTTCGTGTTATTTATGTGATACTTTTAGCTCCAATCTTTACGTTGCCAGTGGCCAGTCTACATGACTGTGCTATGTACTTCTCACTGGCACTCTACCTCACAAAATGGTGGTGTTTTCAAATGTCCTGCTTAAAGCCAGTAGGCCAATCTATATACAGACATCAAGTCACATGGGCACATGTGCTTTCAGAGGTTAAATATGTGTCTGGGTTAAGTGACCTAAGCAAGGCATACATCTCCAGGGGGCAGGTCAGGGATTCAAATTACAATCCCAGTTTTCAACTTGCGTTCAACAGGGATAATTTCTCAAAAATAACAGAGTTCCCGCGTTCAACTGCTGTTAAAGACTAAATGCCTGCTTTCAACTCGCGTTCAACTTCATCTTCGTGTTCAACTTGCATTCAACTGTTGAACGCGGGTTGAACAGGAGTTGAAAGCATATTTTAACAGTTGAAATTCAACTATTCCTACAGAATCTCAATTGAGTTTCAACTGAGTTTCAACTACGCATTTTTGTTTGGGAACTAGTATGTGATCATAACAGGTAGAATAAGCAACTTACGCGCTGATGATTGCCACCATGAAAGAGAATGACACAGTCTGCAACCAGAGACAATACATCAGGAACATTCTGTGTGACATCAGGTATACGGTACGATGACAAATGACTGAACTGTGAACAACCTAGCTCCTCTACTCACTGTAGCTTTGTTAAGTAACATGTTGTGTTTACACAATGTAATGTAACACCATCAAACACGACTGTCTGTAAAGTGTAGTCTAAAGAAAGAGCAACACCATCAAACATGGCTCTCTATACAATATAGTCTAAATGAAGAGCATCAACATTAAACACAGCTTTGTGTACAGTGTAGTTTAAAGGAAGAGCAACACCATCAAACACGACTGTCTGTACATTGTAGTCTAAACGAAGAGCATCAAACATGGCAGTCTCTAAAGTGTAGTTTAAAGGAAGAGCAACACCATCAAACACGACAGTCTGTACATTGTAGTCTAAACGAAGAGCATCAAACATGGCAGTCTGTACATTGTAGTCTAAACGAAGAGCATCAAACATGGCTGTCTGTACAGTGTAGTCTAAAGGAAGAGCAACACCATCAAACACGGCTGTCTGTACAGTGTAGGCTAAAGGGAGAGCAACACCATCAAACACGGCTGTCTGTACAGTGTAGTCTAAAGGAGGAGCAACACCATCAAACATGGCTGTCTGTAAAGTGTAGTCTAAACAAAGAGCATAACCATCAAACATGGCTGTCTGTAAAGTCTAGTCTAAACAAAGAGCATAACCATCAAACATGGCTGTCTGTACAGTGTAGTCTAAAGGAAAAGCAACACTATCAAACATGGCTGTCTGTACAGTGTAGTCTGAATGAAGAGCAACACCATCAAACACAGCTGTCTGTACAATGTAGTCATAAGGAAGAGCAACACCATCAAACATGGCTGTCTGTACAGTGTAGTCTGAATGAAGAGCAACACCATCAAACACAGCTGTCTGTACAATGTAGTCATAAGGAAGAGCAACACCATCAAACATGGCTGTCTGTACAGTGTAGTCTGAATGAAGAGCAACACCATCAAACACAGCTGTCTGTACAATGTAGTCATAAGGAAGAGCAACACCATCAAACATGGCTGTCTGTACAGTGTAGTCTGAATGAAGAGCAACACCATCAAACACAGCTGTCTGTACAATGTAGTCATAAGGAAGAGCAACACCATCAAACATGGCTGTCTGTACAGTGTAGTCTGAATGAAGAGCAACACCATCAAACACAGCTGTCTGTACAATGTAGTCATAAGGAAGAGCAACACCATCAAACATGGCTGTCTGTACAGTGTAGTCTAAAACAAGAGCAACACCATCAAATATGGCTGTCTGTAAAGTGTAGTCTAAAGAAAGAGCAACACCATCAAACATGGCTCTCTATACAATATAGTCTAAATGAAGAGCATCAACATTAAACACAGCTTTGTGTACAGTGTAGTTTAAAGGAAGAGCAACACCATCAAACACGACTGTCTGTACATTGTAGTCTAAACGAAGAGCATCAAACATGGCAGTCTCTAAAGTGTAGTTTAAAGGAAGAGCAACACCATCAAACACGACAGTCTGTACATTGTAGTCTAAACGAAGAGCATCAAACATGGCAGTATGTACATTGTAGTCTAAACGAAGAGCATCAAACATGGCTGTCTGTACAGTGTAGTCTAAAGGAAGAGCAACACCATCAAACACGGCTGTCTGTACAGTGTAGGCTAAAGGGAGAGCAACACCATCAAACACGGCTGTCTGTAAAGTGTAGTCTAAACAAAGAGCATAACCATCAAACATGGCTGTCTGTAAAGTCTAGTCTAAACAAAGAGCATAACCATCAAACATGGCTGTCTGTAAAGTCTAGTCTAAACAAAGAGCATAACCATCAAACACAGCTGTCTGTACAATGTAGTCATAAGGAAGAGCAACACTATCAAACATGGCTGTCTGTAGTGTAGTCTGAATGAAGAGCAACACCATCAAACACAGCTGTCTGTACAATGTAGTCATAAGGAAGAGCAACACCATCAAACATGGCTGTCTGTACAGTGTAGTCTGAATGAAGAGCAACACCATCAAACACAGCTGTCTGTACAATGTAGTCATAAGGAAGAGCAACACCATCAAACATGGCTGTCTGTACAGTGTAGTCTGAATGAAGAGCAACACCATCAAACACAGCTGTCTGTACAATGTAGTCATAAGGAAGAGCAACACCATCAAACATGGCTGTCTGTACAGTGTAGTCTGAATGAAGAGCAACACCATCAAACACAGCTGTCTGTACAATGTAGTCATAAGGAAGAGCAACACTATCAAACATGGATGTCTGTACAGTGTAGTCTGAATGAAGAGCAACACCATCAAACACAGCTGTCTGTACAATGTAGTCATAAGGAAGAGCAACACCATCAAACATGGCTGTCTGTACAGTGTAGTCTGAATGAAGAGCAACACCATCAAACACAGCTGTCTGTACAATGTAGTCATAAGGAAGAGCAACACCATCAAACATGGATGTCTGTACAGTGTAGTCTGAATGAAGAGCAACACCATCAAACACAGCTGTCTGTACAATGTAGTCATAAGGAAGAGCAACACCATCAAACATGGCTGTCTGTACAGTGTAGTCTGAATGAAGAGCAACACCATCAAACACAGCTGTCTGTACAATGTAGTCATAAGGAAGAGCAACACCATCAAACATGGATGTCTGTACAGTGCTGACATATCAAATATGGTAGCCGTATTTGATAGTGTAATATAGTTTCAAGTTTAGTTTATGGAGTAGTTTACTGTGTACTTGTACAATGTAGATTAAAGGAAGAACATGCTTACAAAGATGAAAAGTGCGATGTAGTTGGATGGGAAATTGCGGCGTACAGACTGGAAGCAGATGAGGGCTATGTAGACGACGAAGAAGACAGCGCTGTCAACCACAGACAGAATTTGTCACATGTCAGTGTTAAACCAGGGACAGCTGTTGTCACATCTCACAGTGCTAAATACATGCCAGTGTGAAGTGGGATGTCTCTGTAATTTCATCATGAGCAAATACTTGGCAAACATTTGTCCAGGAAACATGAATATGCACAGTGAAGTGTCATGGAATAAAACATGTTCTGCTGGTATAGATTATGTAACGAAAGTGCGATTCTTTAAATTTTTTAGATAATTTAAACTACTTTCTCATTAAGTTTATGCATCACAAATCCACTGCGTTCATGTCCAGACATGCAATGTCTAAAAAGCTAAAGTAATATAAGTCTATTTAACAAAAGAATGTCAACACAGACCAGTAGCAGCATCTGGAGACAGGCAACAGAACATAATCGGAATGATTAATGACATGTAAAATCAAGTACGTTATAGTATTCCAATAGCTTATCATAGATGATAACAGGATCTTTTTTATCACAATCTTAATTTTTTATTTTGTTGAAGCACCTATAATTATATTGAATGCAAGTGATATTAACACAGTTGCTTTATTGACTGATTGTCCAAAACAATATGAAATACAAACACAGGATATGTGTATACAAATCATGAGACTCACAAGGCTAACAGATACAGCCAATGGTTCTTCACGATGAACAGTCGAATTGGCTCACTGCAAACAAATTTCACAAAATGGGGCTGGTCAGATTCATAACATAATACTTGTAGAAGACAGTGTTCCAAAGCATTCTGCATGACTGTAAAGTCCTTTTATTTAGAAGGTGCTTCTGGAATCACCTAAATGAGTCATTTAGGCTGTCTTGCCCTCTAGTCTAGGATACCTTGCACTCTAGGATATCTTGCCCTCTAGGATGTCTTGCCTTCTAGGATACCTAGTCTTCTAGGATACCTAGCTCTCTAGGATATGTAGCCCTCTGGGATATCTTGCCCTCTAGGATACCTAGCCCTCTATGTTGTCTTGCCCTCTATGTTGTCTTGCCCTCTTGGATACCTAGCCCTCTATGTTGTCTTGCCCTCTATGTTGTCTTGCCCTCTAGGATACCTAGCCCTCTGTGTTATCTTGCCCTCTAGTATGTCTTGCCCTCTAGGATACTAGCCCTCTATGTTGTCTTGCCCTCTTGGATACTAGCCCTCTATGTTGTTGTCTTGCCCTCTATGTTGTCTTGCCCTCTTGGATACTAGCCCTCTATGTTGTCTTGCCCTCTAGTATGTCTTGCCCTCTTGGATACTAGCCCTCTATGTTGTCTTGCCCTCTAGGATACTAGCCCTCTATGTTGTCTTGCCCTCTTGGATACTAGCCCTCTATGTTGTCTTGCCCTCTATGTTGTCTTGCCCTCTAGTATGTCTTGCCCTCTTGGATACCTAGCCCTCTGTGTTGTCTTGCCCTCTATGTTGTCTTGCCCTCTTGGATACCTAGCCCTCTATTCTGCCTTCTATGTTGTCTTGCCCTCTAGTATGTCTTTCCCTCTAGGATACTAGCCCTCTATGTTGTCTTGCCCTCTTGGATACTAGCCCTCTATGTTGTCTTGCCCTCTAGTATGTCTTGCCCTCTTGGATACCTAGCCCTCTATGTTGTCTTGCCCTCTATGTTGTCTTGCCCTCTTGGATACCTAGCCCTCTATGTTGTCTTGCCTTCTATGTTGTCTTGCCCTCTAGTATGTCTTTCCCTCTAGGATACCTAGCCCTCTATGTTGTCTTGCCCTCTAGTATGTCTTGCCCTCTTGGATACCTAGCCCTCTATGTTGTCTTGCCCTCTAGTATGTCTTGCCCTCTTGGATACCTAGCCCTCTATGTTGTCTTGCCCTCTATGTTGTCTTGCCCTCTTGGATACCTAGCCCTCTATGTTGTCTTGCCTTCTATGTTGTCTTGCCCTCTTGGATACCTAGCCCTCTATGTTGTCTTGCCCTCTAGTATGTCTTGCCCTCTTGGATACCTAGCCCTCTATGTTGTCTTGCCCTCTAGTATGTCTTGCCCTCTAGGATACCTAGCCCTCTAGGTTGTCTTGCCCTCTAGGATACCTAACCCTCCAGGATGTCTTGTCCTCTAGGATACCTAACCATCTAGGATGTCTTGCCGTCTAGATGCCTAGCCCCTATGTCTTGCCTCTAGGATACCTAGCCCTCTAGGTTGTCTTGCCTCTAGATACCTAGCCCTCTAGGTTGTCTTGCCTCTAGGATCCTGCCCTCTAGGTTGTCTTGCCTCTAGGATCCTAGCCCTCTAGGTTGTCTTGTCCTCTAGGATACCTAGCCCTCTAGGTTGTCTTGTCCTCTAGCATACCTAGCCCTCTAGGTTGTCTTGTCCTCTAGGATACCTAGCCCTCTAGGTTGTCTTGTCCTCTAGCATACCTAGCCCTCTAGGTTGTCTTGTCCTCTAGGATACCTAGCCCTCTAGGTTGTCTTGTCCTCTAGGCATACCTAGCCCTCTAGGTTGTCTTGCCCTCTAGATACCTAGCCCTCAGGTTGCTTGTCCTCTAGGATACCTAGCCCTCTAGGTTGTCTTGTCCTCTAGCATACCTAGCCCTCTAGGTTGTCTTGTCCTCTAGGATACCTAGCCCTCTAGGTTGTCTTGTCCTCTGGATCTAGCCCTTTGTTGTCTTGCCCTCTAGGATACCTAGCCCTCTAGGTTGTCTTGCCTCTCTAGCCCTCTATGTCTTGCCCTCTAGGATACCTAGCCCTCTAGGTTGTCTTGCCCTCTAGGATACCTAGCCCTCAGGTTGTCTTGTCCTCTAGGATACCTAGCCCTCTAGGTTGTCTTGCCTCTAGCATACCTAGCCCTCTAGGTTGTCTTGTCCTCTAGGATACCTAGCCCTCTAGGTTGTCTTGTCCTCTAGGATACCTAGCCCTCTAGGTTGTCTTGTCCTCTAGGATACCTAGCCCTCTAGGTTGTCTTGTCCTCTAGATACCTAGCCCTCTAGGTTGTCTTGTCCTCTAGGATACCTAGCCCTCTAGGTTGTCTTGTCCTCTAGATACCTAGCCCTCTAGGTTGTCTTGTCCTCTAGCATACCTAGCCCTCTAGGTTGTCTTGCCCTCTAGGTATAGCCCCTTGCTTCCTCTAGGATACCTAGCCCTCTAGGTTGTCTTGTCCCCTACCTAGCCTTAGGTTGTCTTGTCCTCTAGGATACCTAGCCCTCTAGGTTGTCTTGCCCTCTAGTATGTCTTGTCCTCTAGGATACCTAGCCCTCTAGGTTGTCTTGTCCTCTAGCATACCTAGCCTCAGGTTGTCTTGTCCTCTAGGATACCTAGCCCTCTAGGTTGTCTTGCCTCTAGGTATGTCTTGTCCCTCTAGATACCTAGCCCTCTAGGTTGTCTTGCCCTCTAGTATGTCTTGCCTCTAGGATACCTAGCCCTCTAGGTTGTCTTGCCTACTAGTATGTCTTGTCCTCTAGGATACCTAGCCCTCTAGGTTGTCTTGCCTCTAGGATACCTAGCCCTCTAGGTTGTCTTGCCTCTAGGATACCTAACCATCTAGGTTGTCTTGCCAGTCTAGCATATCTTGTCCTCTAAGATGTCTTGCCCTCTAGGATACCTAGCCCTCTAGGTTGTCTTGTCCTCTAGGATACCTAGCCCTCTAGGTTGTCTTGTCCTCTAGGATACCTAGCCCTCTAGGTTGTCTTGTCCTCTAGGATACCTAGCCCTCTAGGTTGTCTTGTCCTCTAGGATGCCTAACCCTCTAGGATATCTAGCCATCTAGCATATCTTGTCCTCTAAGATATCTTGCCCTCTAGGATACCTAGCCTTCTAGGATATCTTGCCCTCTAGGATGTCTTGCCCTTTAAGATACCTATCCTTCTAGGATATCTTGCCCTCTAGGATGTCTTGCCCTTTAAGATACCTAGCCTTCTAGGATATCTTGCCCTCTAGGATGTCTTGCCCTTTAAGATACCTAGCCTTCTAGGATATCTTGCCCTCTAGGATGTCTTGCCCTTTAAGATGCCTATCCTTCTAGGATGTCTTGCCCTCTAAGGTTTCTTTCCCTTTAAGGCAGCGTTCTGTAAATATTTTAAGGTGAGGGCCAAATGTTGTATAGTTATCTTAAAGCATCAGATAATACACAGAGCTTGATGCAGGATCATATTTTTGTCAGGCTTTATGCAGGATCAATTTTTTGCCAGTCACACATTTTTGGTATGGACACATGGATATTAACTCATATACATACAAGCCAGTTATGATGTGTTTGATGATCTGAAATCCTGAATTAAACTACTTGTGTTTTGTAATCCACATCTGAATAAGAAATAATCATACCGTTTAAATGCTATGTAAAAACAATGTCTAAACAAAATGGTGAGCATCACCATTTTGTATGCTTTTACAAACTGGGCTGAGCACTGTCTGAAGAGAACAGAGATATTAGAAGTAATGAAACACCATTTAAACAATATTGAAGGCATTGTTTGTGTTATTTGTTGTTTTGTAATTCTGATATTGCTCAATCATATGCTGCCAAAAGACTCCAACTATTTATGCGATATCTCAAATCCAATGTAATGTATTAATTGTGTTGTTTTTGTTATTGAGATTTGTGACTTTATTACCAGAGTGTTTCTGGATTATACACGTGTTTATTTTTGATCCTAATGAAACGTAAAATGGCCTACTATATTTTAATTGTGATATAATAATGGGCCCTGTGGCTGCCACGAGAGCGAATAAAAAGCAACATTGGTTATCTTACCTACATTAAAAAACATATATATTGACTTATAATTACATTATTTTGTTATTTTCAACACAATTACATGTCATGTTACTGAAATATTATTTTATAATATGAACTGTAGGTAATTTTTTTAACATTGCTTTTGTATTGCTGTATGTACTGGGTCAATAAATATTTCCGATTCCGATTCAAGCAATGCTGAAAACTGGCACATTTACCGCTGAAGAAACTCACAATAAGTGTCCGATTACAGTATAATGATCCAAAAATAATTCCCTAAAGCAGCATATTCATCGTGTTGTGTTAAAAACATTCAAAAATTAATCTCAGCTGAACTCATAACTCAGGACTTCCCAGCTGAGTGACCATCCAGAGAAACTAAAAAAAATTACATGTGTCTTGGCAGAACTGCTTCACAGCTGAAATAACAAACACTGTTGTATAATAGAACATGATTGTTCCTGGCAATTTCCAATTCCTACCACGTGTCTCGCGGGCTAGCTGGAAACAGACCGTGGGCCAAACGTAGTCCGTGGGCCAGAGTTTCCAAAATGTTGCTCTAGGGTGTCTTGGCCTCTAGGTTATCTTATCATCTAGGATGCTTTGTGAGACTGAGCTAGAGATGTTGAAGAGAGGTGCTTGGTCATACTAGAGACCAGATGAGTCTCTTATTCTACTGCTAACAGTAGCTCTTGTCTCCCACCATTGGAGTTGAGTCTCACTGTCAAGTCTGACCTAACAAGGACAGTATCCTTCTATTGTTGTGTGCCTGTGTCCACACATGTCTCCTTTCTTAAGTGTTGCATGTAGTTGCCACTGTACAATGCCTGCTAGCATTTTCTCCATCAGGTGACCACCGTCACATTCAGGACCGTCCAAGTGAGGGTATTTACCAGCCCCTAGAGCCAGCAGTGAACCACTTGGAATGACATTTCTTTCTCCTAGAGCTTCTGTGCGTCAAGGCTGACAACCTCAGTCTACGCAGCTGACAAATAAGTCTGGTCTCATTTACATAATGGTGAGAATTGGTTTGTTGGTCCATCCAACTATACTACAGGAACATTTATAATCTTAACATGTTCACTGACTACTATTTTAATTTGTAGGCAGTGTGAACTATCAAATTTAATGCAACGATGTATCATTGTGTTTGGTGTTATTAAACATTCAAGTGTATTAACTGGCATTACTTACTGCAAGTTGCAAAGCGCCAGGATGCCAAATGTGATACTGAGCTGGAGAAAGAGTAGTGAGTAGACCTACACAGAAACAACATCACCATCACATAGATGTCCTCACTCTGGGCAAACAATCAACTTACGCCAACTACACATATCTCTACATGAAGTTGCTTGTGTGCACACATGACAGACTACATGCAATTGCACACCTTTTTGAATATTAGGTTTGTAGAGAGCAAACCTGCCAAGACATAATTTTAATACATTACAAATTTATATTGTAAGCTAATCTTGAAAATATATACATTTATAACAAACGTCTGCCAAATCTTGATTAAACTGTGAACATGAAATTCACAAAATTGCAAGCCTGTAGATTGGTAGTTGCAACAGAGTTCACATATGGTATATTTATTCCTGTGTATTCCAGCATATACCCTCATAAAACACATCTTGCTTACATTGTATACGTGCATAAATGAAGAGGAATTTAGTGATTAAATGAACACTTATGTGAGAAAAAAACCAGTACCTTTGAAATGAATTTCTTGCGAATTGCTTTGTCTGCGAAGCTTGTACCAGCAAAGTCAAAGGAATCCCACGGCCACTTTGTCTCGTTGTCATTGCTCTGATAGGTCCGGTTTTCCCGGTACACTGGCTCCATGGCTAAGACAGTGGGTGGTTGGCCCATTGCTCCATATGGCTGAGGGCCACTGTACATGCCAGTGTTTCGATATGGACCTTGGTTCTGGTATGGCCCAGGACTGCCATACATCGGAGGCTGGTCAGGTTGGTATGGAGATGGATAGGCAAATCCTGTTTAACAGAAGATGGTGCAATTGATTGACCGACAGAAAGATTACTTTCCATACACAACTGTTCAGAGGGAATCTGGAGTGAAGACAGGAGTGAATACAGGGGTGAAGACAGGGGTGAAGACATGAGTGAAGAGAGGAGCGAATACAAGAAAGAAGGCAGAAGTGAACAGACATTTTCAGAACAAAGGAGCCGAGGATAAGGTTGAGTGGAGGGGATGGCAGAAGGGAAAGAGGAAGACCACAGCAGAGATGGGAAATTATGTATAGAGATTTGGTGTGATTGTGAGGTGGCTGGGTGTTTATTTGGGATAGAGATCTGGAATTTGAATGCAAAGAATTGACCAAGAAGACTTATTTAAGTCTTCTTCTTGTCACATTTTTACTGACTGACTGTCACTCACTCATTCACTCACTCACTCACTATCTCACTCACACACTCACCAACTCATTAAATGCACAAAATCACGTTACCTCTCTTAATCATGCAACCTGTGTATATCAATGTATAGATGAAGTGTGAACATCATAAATATTCATTCCAAGCTTTGTTAATGAAATCTTATCATATGTGTACGTTATTTATTTATATAGAAATTGTGAGCACACTGACTGACGTTTTGTTAGATATCACGATATAAAAACAACAACAAATTTTGAATATATCACAGCCAGCAAGCATGAACATGTACACTGTCAGAGTCGTCAGTTCAAGTGAAACAGCAGACACGCTGTGTGCATATTACCATTAGAAGATGACCTCATGCCGTTCTCAAGAGCCAGAGGCTGCTGATTACATCAGTACCTCTGACATATGTCAACCTGCTCAAACATGATTTTATCCTCAATATCCAAAACAACAAATTCTGACGGAAAGTGATATGACTGATTAATACTGTAACAGATAAACAAAGAGCATGCAGATGGCTGGATGAGTAATCAGATAAGTAATTGTTTTTGTGCAGTTGGTAGATTTTGCATGCATTGGAGATTATATTAATCCACTGTTGTTTTTCACTAGTCGTGATACCCAGCCAGGCCCATTGATGCAACATCAAACAATATATAACTGTATTCCAAAGCAACCAAATTATCCATTGGACCATGTACACATTTTGTTTATCCATTACAGCATTACCCAGTCACATCTTTCACATGTTGTGTGTTTGGGTAATATTTCGACAGGTTGACCTGCCAGGTGTGTTGGTGTAACAACCATGACCCTGACAGTTGTGTAGTAGTCAATGAGAACAACCTAGAGTTGGCTCACTCATGCCTGGACCTGGCACAGCAGCAACTACAGCGGGCGTTGGCGGTGCTGCAGCTGTGGCCCACGCTTCTGCTTTTGCAGCATTTGGGTTTCTGAAAATGTATCAGTGGGTAATTCAACTGTCACTGACATTACATGTTGAGAATAATTTAAAGTTTACATTATTATTGGCAGATGTACTTAAAACAATAAGCATGACTAGCATTACATAAAAAGGAAATATATATAGTTGAATTTTGTTACAATATTCTCCTCAAATTTAACATCGAACATCATATGATATGATTATTTTTTGTTTTAGAAATGTGCCATTGACAAATGGTAATGTATTTTGTCATTGTCATAAGTTAATTGAAAACTATGAGAATAAAAATGCTTATACAGCTCCTAGTCATAAATATAGCCCTACATGTATGCTTCTAAAAAAAGTAATCCACTCTCACAGTCACAACATCACTGATGTGTCACTTTCATGTCTTTGAGTTTTTGCTGCTTGTGACCTGGTGGTTTGGTCATCACTCACCTGGGGCTGTGTGGTGGGCAGTTGCTGTTGACTGTTCCTACTGTATGTGACATTCTCTTTGCCTTAGGTTATTTATTCAATCACATTCCCAGAGCCACCGCCACTCTCTTGTCTCTGTAGCAAATCAGTTTTACTTCATTCTTCAAGTTCACAAATACACTCAGTCAAGCTAAACTCTGAGCTAAGCTGACTCAGACTGTAAAGATATTACCCAATTTGTCATGTGCCAAAGTCACTGGTTATACTTGGTTATACTCAGTCAGCAGCATTCCTTTAGACCTGTTGGTCTTTAGGACAGGCAGAAGACTGACAGACTGGTAATTACAACTAATAAGATGAGACCTGGTGTAACTTGGAGTGGGCCAGTTGACCACTAGATTAACAGATGCCTTCAAAGATTCAAGATTCAAAATACTTTATTGTCCTTTTAAAACATCAAATTAAAAACGGAAATTGTTAATAAGATTGGTGATCCATATATGGTTGATAAGACACATTAAAATTATAATAATACTAATCAGCACTAAAATTGGTAATGTACATAAATTAAGTATATAAATAAGTACTATAAATAAATAATAAATAAATAAGCAAATAATATTTCTTAAAACGTTCTTTGATAAGCCACAGTATAATAATAGTAATAAAATATATAAAAATTGGTAAATAAATAAGATTAAAAATAAATGCCTTAATGCCAATTATTATTATATGCCTCATAGTACACATTAATGACTAGCATTAAATGACTCAATTGGTAATAATATAAATAAAATGGATCATTTCATTAAAAAAAGAGCCATGTACTCTTCTTTTACTTATCTGGCCAAAATTATTAGAGCCTTTTCAAAATTATTTTTACCACCTTTTTCGATGTGTACCACATGACATGTGTTCGGAATGACATTCTACATCATATCTAGTGCAAAAGTCTGATTTTTAAATTGTTTTTTAGACCAAAATATTCTATTGAATTGATGTAAACAGGCTGATGTCATAACTATACTTAGCTAGCAGATATCCCAGAAGCATCAGAACCACAAAAAGAATTTCTTACGTTTCTTTGATATATACCCAAACATCAGGCAATACCAGTTATTCCTTGTAATGCAATTTTTGTCTAAAATGTTTAAATTAACTATACATGTATTAAATATATATATATATTGCATTGTTTAATTTCATTTCAGACTAATTTGCATTGTACACACAATTTATGCCTTTGCTGTCTCTGGGATGCACTAGCTATGGCTATGCCTATGGTGCATAACTATGACACTGGCTTGTTTACATCGACTTGATGGAATTAAATTAATCTAAAACACAATTTTGTTTACATAATCTTCCTATTGGCCTAAATTAGTTATGGTCTTTTCAACGGTTTTTTCTAACTTTTTATGTGTATGTATTTCAAATGTCATTCTACATCACTCCCAATAAAAAATGTCAGATATAATTGTGTTTATTGTGTTTTAAACCAATTTCATTGAGTTGATATATAAACAAGTCGATGTCATAGCTCTACATAGCTAGTGCATGCCACAGCCACCTGAACCACAAAGGCGTAATCTGCAATGCGAAGTCTTAAAAAATGAAAATGACGAAAAACATAATACTTGGTAAATTTCAAGATATTACCAATGCCATGGCAATGCCTAAAAAATGGGTTGTCATTATAAAACTATAAAAGTAGCCAATAATGGATGTGATTGACACTTTTTTGTTTTGACTAATTCAAGCAGAACCATGGTTGGCTAAACCTAAGCTAATGCTTAAGTTAAGATACAAGATACAAGACGCTGTCTTTATTTAATTTTAACGTCGGTTTATAGGCGAGTTTCATAACATTACCTCATCCGAGCTATTTTCCGATAACCAAGTGCAAAGCAACAAGACATAAAACGTAAAAACAACACAGAGTATTTAAAGTTAAACCATTAAAACATATAAAATGAAATACGGGTAAAATGAGTAAAATAAAAGAAATGCATGCATGTATTATGTTATAAATTATTGATATACACCTGTTCATGAAATTTGGCATGGCGACACCGACAGGCACGTTAGCTGTTTACCTACAGAGTAGAATTGAGTGAATTCATCAAATACAGCGTACTTTCATAAACAAAATATAGATTTATCTGATTTCGACACTAGTCATATACATACCAAGAAATAAGTGTTGCATTAAAACATATCACACATGAGAGACAAACGCGTTTTGAACGGCGTCGAAACGCCATTAAAACTTGACTGCGAGCGTCTTCTATCGGCAAGTTAAGAGAATACGTTGACAGTAGCGAACTCTTGCGAATGTTCGGCGTACTAAATTATGTCGCGTTTTCTAACAGGCACAGTTAATGTAATTCAATAATATTTGCTATTCGACAAAAGGATTTCCCGACAAAATACGACAGTAGCACCGATATAATGGTTGCGGTAAGACAGTGATTAATAAGGTTAAAATAATGTTTGGATACGTTGTAGGGTAACGTTATTTTACGAATACCTCATAATATCGTCCTCAAGCATGTGTCGGGACTTTTTTTCTGTTATGTTGTAGTGCAAAACCCCTACTGGGGCATCACGCACTAGTATGGTTGCTCGGTTTCAGGATGGCTGGCTTCATGTTATCTGGAAGTGGAATAAGAGTATTTGTGCTTGGGAATATGGGATTAGGGTGGGGTGGGTGGGGAAAAGTACAAATCAAGGGTGGGGGTGTGGTAGGGATAGGGTGTGGAGGGGGACGGCCGGGGTGGTGGTGTATATTGCTTATTGGAGGTGCCTGAAGGGTGCAATTGTCAGGTTAATGTCCTGCAATGCACCCTTAAAGGTGTCGAGACTGCGTCTACTCTAACTGGTACTCTGCCGTTCGGGCCTCACTGACCCATATTAAAGACTGGTTAGCGCGCGGCTATGTCATAGAACTCCGTATGTCATTTTGACACGAGTCAGATACAATCCATGACAGAGGTGGTGCAGTGTAGTCACTTTTTATAAGGTTTTCAGCGTCATCACTTCAGTATGCTCCGAGTATTTTAATATAATTATTATCTGCAACAGTATAATGGACCACATGGTCATGGACTTTAATAATATTATCATAGAGTACCAGCATGGTTTCTGACATAACTCGTGAGACACAGTTAATTGGTGCCACAGAAGACATTGCCAAGAACATATACAACCCAGCAAAAAAGGAACCTTTTCTGAACCAGTTGGCACATGTCATACTGATTCATAATTGGTACCGCTCCACCAGTACGTGTTTCCATGTGTAATCACGTGAATACACGTGTTCTGCCTGTTTTGAACCGAGTTTGACACGAGTCATACTGGGTCAGAGCTAGTATGGTTTCACTGGCAAGTGTCATCATGTGCAAAACTCGTGATTTCACAGTAAACACGTCAACGCACCAAATTTGTTCACAGAATCCGATGAATTCATGTGAATTGAGCCAGTTGAACTCATGAATTCACTTACAGAACATGTGAAATCACGGGTCATTGTTTGCTGGGAAGTGGCTCCAAATTGACCTCCTGATATTGGACTTTTCTAAGGCATTTGACGCCGTGCCTCATGCACGACCTATAAGTTATGAGAAAGCTTCAATACTACAGGGTCAGTGGTGCAGTCAACAGTTGGATCGTTAATTGGTAGAAAACAGAAAGTGGTAGTAGATGGTAAGTCATGAGAACAGGTAATAGTCGAGTCTGGGATACCCCAGGGCACTGTCCTAGGCCCACTCTTCTCTTTATTGTATGTCAATGACATAGGCAAGGACATCACTTCAAACATCCTTTTTGCTGATGATTGTGTTCTATACATGTGTATAAATGACAGTATCTATTCAGAAGCCCTTCAATTCAATTTGCAGAGGCTGGTGGACTGGTCTGCAAATTGGCAGATTAATTTTAATATAGATAAATGCTCTGTTATGCAGATAACCAAAAAGTGTCCATCACTATCATTATGCTATCAATGACTGTAGACCACCACCCGTACTTGGGTGTGGAGTTGTCTGATGACCTCAGGTGGAACAATTACATCTCCCGACTGACAGCCAAATCGAACTGTGTGTTAGGCTTCATTAGGAAATACCTCTTTAAATGCTCGGAGAGAAAGAAACAGACTTTCTAGTTTGTCCGAGCCTCAAGTATGCAAGAGCTGCTTGCAACACATACACACACAAAATATAAAAGAACAGTGGCAAGTGGCAAGATTTTTAAAGGGTAATAACAATTGAGAAAGCTGTGTAACTGATGATGCAAGACCTTAAGTGTGACTCCCACTGCAGGGAGGTCAGCTGTCTAACACCATTGTACAAACCCATACCCCAAAGAAACAGCCATTCATTTTCCAAACCATCTCCAGTTAACAACACACATGGTTATAGTAGACATGGGGTCAAATACATTGAAATGTATTTAAATACAAATAGTCTTGAGGGATTCAAATACTACTTTTAAGCACAAATGTATAAATTTTAAATAAAAAATTGGAAGGTATTTCAAATACGTTTTCAAATACTTTTCAAATTTTTCAAGGAAAAGTATTAATACATTAGTTAACAGAAAGGCAATATTGAGACATCTAGTTTATAGGCATAATTAGTGTTTTGCTCATATGATGACAGGCAGACCAGTGTTAGGGAGTTTTGTTATTGCTAACTACATCACAGTGACAACTGACTCAAAAACTTCTATCCGCAGAGGTAAAGGCCAAAACATGTTGTTTGTTATGTTAAGCCAGGATGTTCATAATAAAATGCCTATGTTGCCCTCAGAAGAGACACTGCTAATGACTGCTAGGATCTTGTGAAGAAGTGTGACAGCTCAACTTCAAAGTCAGCCAGGAAACCAGAATAGGGCCTGCAAGTGGGTCATGATACATGGTGACTCTGCGCGACTGGAGCTTATTGGGGACTAAGCAAGACTAATTGGGGACTGCACACAAGAATAATATTCTAACGATGGATGACAGTTGTAGCTTCCGACTGATGAATACTAGGAAAATCAGTTCATAAATATCTTGTGTTATACGTTTCTTATCTTAAATGTCCGATTTAATATTGAGTTTATCACACTATCATAGACACATAGCGATTTACGTTGTGCAGATAATAGACACGATGTTAGACCGTATCATCCCCATATGTGTCTTTTACGGAATGTGCGTTTTACATTGCTGTACGTTGTGGTTTCGATAAGCACTTATATCTGACAAGTTGTCTTAATGCACATAATCATAACACATGTATATGTTTGGCCCAAACAGGTTGTACTGCGCGAAAACTGGCACTCTTCATTATTAGTCAAGATCGCCAAACACAAGTACTTGCCGGTATTGCCATGGCAACCACCATAATAATCAATTAAAATTCATGATTTCGTGATCATTGTCACCGGCAAAGTGTTCTACTGCTTCTGCTTGTAATAATCCTTCGGATAATATAACTGAAATACACTATTTCGGAAAAAGTTCGATTATTACGACCAAAAACAAAGTCCTATATGTTAACATGGAGTATATGGACCTCCTGCCCCCAGCCTCGTTTTCGGACGCGAGACTTGCACGCCCTATAGTCTGGTGCCCATTTGGAGGTATTGGAGATATTGGCCTTTGGTCACTGTCAGCTGCTAATCCATCCTCTGGCTCAGAGCAAACAAAGGTTGTGGTAAATACCAGGGCCATGGATGGACACCTGCTGTTAAGATGGACTGCTGTTAAGTGTCTTCATCAGTAATTAGCATTGTTGGGTGAAGTTGCAGTGAAGGTAATTGGTTTGGCAGACATTGCATGCGATCTTGAAACAGAAATGTTTATGATTAATTGTCAATGTATTTTAAAAAGTATTTTAAAAAGTCAAATATGTTAGGAAAGTATTCAATTACAAACACATATACTTTTAATTCCTAAACAGCAAATACAAATACTTTGAAAAAAGTATTTAAATACTTTCAAATGAGCGGAATCCGGGACAAAACCCCCTTGGACAAAACCTCCATACATAACTCCATCAGGACATAAGCTCCTTGGACAAAACCCCTCATCATATATACTAGCCTAACAAATTATCAAAATAATTTAACTTAACTTGGCTTGTATGTACGCGTGAGTGACAACTCATGGGTGATTCTACCACCTGACACAAAGTACATGAAGAAAGATACAACATTTGGGACTGGTTGGCAAGTCGCATCATGACGTGGAAGTCAAGCTGTTCTGTGGTATGTTAAATGGATTGGCTTTCTTGCCTGTAGATGATGTCTCTGCTGGCATGGCGTACCTCAAAACGGTCATGCCAGACGGGTTAGAACCACATGTCAACTACTTTGATGCTACGTACGTGTCAGGCTCATACCGCCAGGTCCAGATTCCACTTCAACAAGGTGCTGTAGTTGACCCTGAGCTGGTGCGCAGGACTGCAGCAATGTTTCCTCCACCTCTGTGGAATGTGCATGATGTAACAATACGAGGAGAGTCACAAACCAACAACTCGTGAGGGTTGGAACAATGCATTCAGCCAGCTGGTTGGTCATGCGCATCCGTTTATCTGGAGAGCCATTGACAGTCTGCGAAAAGACTGTGTTATGACGGCCACCGTGATGCTACGAAATGACCGAGGTGAGTGTCCCAAGAAACGGATTCAATGACAGACCAAAGACCTCCAGGACAAGCTGTGCAATCTGTGTAAGGACTGCTGGGATGGCAGGAAGACCATTTCTCAGACACTAACCGGAATCGGCCACAGCATTCGGTGGAAATAAACAGTCTGATGAATGGAACTAGAAGGTTGATGATTGCAATAGAAATAACAATAAACTATTTATTCGTTTCATCATTCTTGAGACTAGTATCACTGATGAAGGGGTTTTGTCCGAGGGGTTTATGTCCGGACTAGTAACCCTGCCTAATAACTAGTCCGGCTGACTAGTAAAGTCTAGTAAAGGTCACTCTAATGGCTTCCCAACTCCATTGGACTGGACATATCATCCATATGAACGACAGCAGATTTCCAAAGGCTGTATTCTATGGAGAATGAGCCAAAGGGAAACGCCTTCGTGGTGTACAACGGCTGCGATACGAAGATGTAGTCAAACGACACCTAAAGGCTTCACACATCGCCATAGACACCTGGGAGACTCTTGCACAAGATCAACAACAGTGGAAGCAGGGCATTCACAAAGGAAAGAGCCATATTGAAGAAAAGATATCACAAAAATACCAACATGATCACAATCCCCTGCCATGGCTTTCCTGATGCTTCTGCCCCTGTCATCTTCTGTGTCAACTGCGGGAGAGGCTTTTCAGCTCAGATTGGACTATTCTCTAACCAACGAGCAAAGCACGTAACGGACGCAACCCTACACTGATGTCATCATTGTGCACGATTGACAGCAAAAAAGAATCCCAAGTCATTAAAATAGTAAAACGGCAGTCTCCAGCTTCATTTAGTGATACATGATAACAATTTCTTAGGAATTTGTCCTGGCATTTTTTATCAGATTAACGGTTCTTTGATGTCTATAATTTTCTATAGTGGGATTTTTATTTCTGCAATATACAGTCCAGCAGAGCAGTTTTCAAAACACTGTAATATAAGGTCCATTTCTGGAATGATTATGGAAAATTCATAATGTTAGCCTGCCCTGTATCTGGTAGGGTGTAGTTGGCGTCCTTTTTTAATTGCACAGTTTTTTAGTACAGATAATATATTTAGTTCTTAAATAATTAGCTGTTTCTTTATTATTTCTTTGTTGCCTTTATAAACATTGCATTGTTATTTAACAGGGATTGCAAAACACTTTTTTTAGTTTTAAATAGGATTGTGATGACTTAAATTTGGGTTGTTTTTATATTTCGCTGGACTAGTCAACCTTTTGGTGGACTAGTAAACTTTTGTTTTTAGTAAAATAAATGCTGAAGTTCTATCCATGGGCTGTTTGAAACAGTTGCGTCTGCCTTCACGGTAGACACTTTAAACTCAAGACGGGGCAAACACATAAATTCAATGTAGTGCTTCTGAACATGACCCACCCCACCCACATTGGCATAATGACCTTTGGTTTTTCTAAATTAAAACACAGGCATGGAGCATCAGTCACAGACTGTAGTTGCAGACTTACATATATCAGTGCTTCAGTGTATAATTTTTTTTTCTCCAACTAATCAGCATCTTTATTTAAATGTTTTTAGGTGGTGTCTTCTCATTTGTGAATCGACTTCCCTCAATGTATAAAAATTGATGCAACAGCAGAATCATAATTATTTACCTGCTGTTATCTTATAAATCTCAATCATATCTCCCCTAGACTAAGGTGACAGTATGACTATAAGATAGTAGGTAATCTTAGTCTTTGTAGACATTCTTTATATTCTAGGTCTTTGTAACCAAGAGTTAGTTTAGTTGCCCGGCACTAAACATTTTCAAGAGCTGTAGTATATTTAATTAAATAAAGACTCCATACCTGGTTTGCATATGCAATATGTGGTCGGACAAGACACTTAAAATGGTTGAAAAACACTTTCATCTATATATTCAAAAGTGCATTGAATTATCCCCATCATAGAATTGGCTTTATTTTTTTTCTGACATGGAGATATGAGCACCTGTTAATATTATGCTGTGGCATAGCCTACACATGCATCAACTTAACATGCACGCACACACGCGCACGCACACACACACACACACACACACACACACACACACGCATGTAAGAATATCACTGTATGGGTTTTTAATATAAGTAACACTTATTTAATCAATTTAATACAAAATAATGTGATAGAAGATCGCTTTATGTGAAATACATATTACGTGTAACTACCCATGGTAAACGCATTCTGCAAAAAGACGACATGTTCTGCACAAAACTACTCTGCTTGCCAAAGTTTATTTTGAGACCTATACATATTTAAACACACCTTGTTTAGATGGTCACAATACACCACTCACCCGGACACAGTGGTCACAATACATGATCATTATAGTCATAATATTCCATCACTTGGTTGCAATACTCAACTCCGCAGTCGCTGAAATGCCCAATCCCTTGGTCACAGTGCCTCTCCAAGCTGTCTGTACTTCACATAAACCCTGATACGAGTACAATGAATGTTCAGTTGTGTTCTCTCTTGCTTCTATTTCCACCAGTTGTATTGTGTTTTAGGGATTTGATGATATTATAGTTAATATCATCCAATCCACAAAACACAATAGAACTAGAAGAAATAGAAGCAACAGACAACACAATTGAATGTTCACACCTTGTCATACTTTTGGTAGGATCAAGTGTAAAGTTGTTGAGTCTCATTTTAATAGGAATGTTTCAAATATTTGGCTAAATTGGCGTGATATCTGCAGTTCCTCATTTAGCATTACCATTCAAAACCATTACCCAGTCCTAGTTGTAAAAAAGGTTGCATTTCTCGTTTATTAATGTGCTTGTCATCAAAGGGAGACCATATTTAATTAAATACCTTTGTAGTCCATAAAGCTTTATCTCATATGATGGGCAGGTGTGAATAACTCACACTGTTTAATATTCACAGCCACAATGTGATTACAAATGCTAGATCAAAGACTTCACCGCATTCACAAACCATGTTTTGTTGTTGTGTTCACAATTTCTGTTTTTTAACTGCATACATTTCGGCAGATAATGTCTAGTGTATGGCATGTGTACACTTCGTTTGTCTGTATTTTTCAGGCTTCTAAGTCACCAGGTCTAACAGCACGACAGGCAAAGCGCAAAGATTGGTGGAAGGTTCGAAGGGCCAAATCAAAAGCTGAAGGTTGGGACATCCACACAGCTAATACATACATCTAGTGAACTGTTGAAAGATACATATTGTAAGAATGTTTTATGGACAAATATATGGTAGGTTGGACCATACCTTCAGGTGTCAGGGTAGTTAAGTTCAACAGGAATTAATTGTGTGCTTAAGTCTTCAACAACATGCCGCTAAAAAGTGATATTTCACTATCCTGTAGTTTGTAACATCATTGTGGTAAAATAAAAAATAAGTTCATAAAATAAATCTAACAAACAGATAAATACTTATTGACCCCTGCGACATATGCTGTTAAATCTGGGGTGTAAAACGCAGTGTTGTGAAATACCTTCAAATACTGTGACATAGTGGTACTTGTATACCTGGCTGCAATGTTTAATATTATCTAAACACAGCCACACACTATGTACTGTAGAGTAGATAACAAAATTATGATCTTTGTATCAATAATTAACAGTGGCTGTAACTGGTTCTTCTTACTGCACTAGATGGCAGCACTGATGTGACTGAGGCATCAGAAGACACAGACGGTCCGGAGACTGTGGAGACAGGTGCGTCATTTCCTTTAGGCTAGTCTCGTCACTAATATGTCACTACACATTACTGATTGTCTTCTAGGAGTCAACATAGGGCAAATGTATTTCTGCAAAATCTGCCATCCTCACAAGCCATGAACAACTAGTCCTGGTAATGATTGTCTTCGCCAGTTGCGACTGTGTCAGCCGTGAGAACGGTGCAAATACCTGCACCAATTTGAAGATGGATACATGACTGGTGGGAACCCTATTGGCTAATATAAGGGCCTGTTAGCATCCCAGTCACTTCACCACGGTTGGCTGAAATATGTTCACATTATGGTCACCTGACTTAGTTTGAACCAATGAGCAATTTCATTTGCTGAATTTAAATTCAGAGTTTTGCAAAGGGATCAGCCAGGGGTGCTGCTGGCTGATACTGACGTAATCAGCAGCAGTGACTCCTGGTGTGTGAGGGTGGACATGTCTAGTCAACTAATTAGTTAATATTATTAGTTACCATGTATGTATATGACAATGATAGGTAATACCCTTTCACACAGAAGAGGTATCCAGAGCAGAGATGGAGTGATTACAATACAAATGGACTCGAGTACGAGTATGATTACTTTAAAATGTACTCGAGTACGAGTACGATTACATTAGGATGTAATCATGATTAATTTCGTGATTACTTTAATGAATACACTGTATCCTGTTTCTAACAAAAAGGCGACATTCATGGAATCCCTAGGTGTCATTCTTGTTCTGTTCTAACTGATTACTGCTATCCACTATCCAGGTGTTATTATTATTAATAATCAGACGACTTTCTCAGGTATTGGATGAATCATTTAATGCTGGGTTAATAATTTTATTTATGGTTTCTGAATCAAATACAAATAGGAGGCATTTAAGAATTTCAAATGTCCCCTTTTTATTTTAAATGTCATATACACATGATAACATTTATTACATTAACAACATTTCATAACCAGGGGGAATATTCAAGAGTATCCAATTTAAATATGTACAGACATGGGGTGAAATACATTTGTATTTGAAAGTATTTAAATGCTTTTTAGTATTTGTATTTGATGTTTAGGAATTAAAAGTATTTGTATTTAAATACTTTCCTAAAGTATTTGACTTTTT
Source organism: Ridgeia piscesae (assembly GCA_025642075.2). Classification (NCBI taxonomy): domain Eukaryota; kingdom Metazoa; phylum Annelida; class Polychaeta; order Sabellida; family Siboglinidae; genus Ridgeia; species Ridgeia piscesae. Next base: position 1,164,850 of record JAODUO010000294.1, read on the forward strand.
CAAATACTTTTTAAAATACATTGTCAGTATCAACATTTCTTTTTCACTGTCACATGTAATGCCTGCCAAACTGATTACCATAATTCATTGCAACTTCACCCAACAGTGCTAATTACTGATGAAGACACTTAAAAGCAGGTGTTCTCCATGGCCTTGCAGTGACCACAACTTTTGTTTGCTCAGAGCCAGAGGATGGATTAGCACCTGACAATGACCATAGGTCAATATCCCCTTTGTTCTTTAGTCAGGCTTCAAACTGGCACCAGGCTATTCTGGTTTCCTGGCTGACCTTGAAGTTGAGCTGTCACACTTCCTCACAAGATCCTAGCGGTGATTAGCAGGGTCTCTTCTGAGGGCAACATAGGCATTTTATTATGAACATCCTGGCTTAACACACAAACAACATATTTTGGCCTTTACCTCTTTCAGTCAGTTGTCACTGTGATGTAGTTAGCAATAACAATACCCCCTAGCACTGGTCTGCCTGTCATCATATGAGCAAAACACTAATTATGCCTATAAACTAGATGTCTAGTTGCTTTTATTTTACCTAAATAGTAATACATCCTGAAAATGAAAAGTATTTGAAAAATATATGAAAACGTATTTGAAATACCTTCTGATGTATTCGTATTTAAATACATTTATATTTAAAAGTATTTGTATTTGTAATTGTATTTAATCCCGCAAGAATATATGTGTTTAAATACATTTCACTGTATTTGGCCCCATGTCTGGATAGGACAAACACAAAATAGTTGTGGATTTACACAGGTTTACAATTTGCACTTAATTAAACACAATAGGCAGGGATTTAGCAGCTAACCGCCCAGACCCAGTCAGGATTCTGGATGTTGGAAATATGACCAGTCATTCACACTATACTGACAGAGCAAACAGTGGCTGTGGCCTGGCTTTTAAAATTACAAAGCAAGATTAGGGGATGCTTACCTCCTGCAGTGCTTCCCAGGGACTGTCACAATATAACTTTGTACTACCAGTACTACAGTAAGCAGGACGGTCGGGATATGTAGCTTCTCTGCAGAAATCTGACTGAATATTTATTTAACTGAAATGCTCAACAGTAATGGAAAATTAATAGCTCAATTAATATTACATTTACTTCTAATATTGCCATTTCTATCTGCTTATATTTGCTGACAACTGTTCATATGAAAAAATTTAATCGTGAGAAGTAATCGTGAGTACGATTACTTTGGTAATGTACTCGAGTACGAGTACGAGTATGATTACTTTGCTTTGTACTCAAGTACGAGTACGATTACTCAAAAAGTACTCGTACTCGAGTACGAGTACAAAGTACGATTACTCCATCTCTGATCTAGAGTGGATTGATACACGTATGTGTATATGATATATATATATATATATATATATTAGATATATATATATATATATATATATATATTGATATATCATACACATACATATGTATTATATCCACCCTGTATATATATATATATATTTGTGTGTATATAATAATGTGTAATATATATATATATGTATATATAATTATATATATATGTACACATACACACTGTATATATAAGGTTAAACGCCGCATACAGGAGACCAGTTATGCATATAGCACTGCGTACGGGAGACCGCTGTTTTAAGGAGACCGGAGCCGGTCTCCTTGAAGTTTTGATGTTGATTGCATAACTAATGCATTTTATTTAATGGTTATCTTTTTTAGTGGAGATAGTTTAGATATAAAGGAATTAACTTGTGCAATTATTATAAACTTTATTTAAACAATGTTCCAATTAGACATAATTGGAAAATCAGTTACATAAAAAAATATGGCCGGTCTCCTGTAGGCAGTCATATATGCACTGGTATCCCTATGCAGCATTTAGCCTATATAAATTTTTTATATATATATATATAAAATATATATATATATATATATATATATATATATATATATTAACTGTCTTGATTCCAAATATTTGTTAGGTCTGTCTACAGATTCCATATGACTAAAATACATTACACAGATTCTTGGTGACACAAAATGTGGCAGTCAGAATCAATATTACCGGGGTACTGATCAAATATTGTGATCAGTGGAACTGACTTTCTTACAGAATATAACTCACTCCACTCATGTATTACTTCAGATGTCAGCACTGATCCAGCATCAGTCGACATAAAGCGACAAGATGCTGCCAAAGTGAAGATTGGTATTTATCCATATTGGTCTACCTAACAGTAAAACTGCATGTTCAAGGACATGTGCTCGTTGAAAAAAAAATGTAGTAACAGAGTTGGAGTTCTACACCTTATGATTCTTGTATAATCATTGGTTGAAAACTAATCACTACTGACTAATTATGTGTCCCTCCACTTTCTGAAGTCATTATTACAACATAGTCCATCAGTATCTCAGGTAAATTGCATTTCATATATTTCCACACACTGTATGTATCTCTGAGTACCGTTGCTATGTTCCTGCTTAACAAATTTGCAGCAAAACTATGATAAAATACATTGTACTTAATAAACTACTTATCAGAGTCATGGGGAAAATATTGCTGATGCTATACAGATTACTGATTACTGATTAATGTATTACGCTTGACATTTAGGTACATTTTGTGGTCTAATAATAATTATACACGGACAGTTTTCTCGCTATTTGGGTCACATTAGCTGTGTTCTGAGAGCAACCTTAGTAGAGAGGTCGTAAGTTCACCAAAGTAAACATTTATGCATTTATAGAGAATTCTAGGCAATATTAACCACCCTAGTGTCATCATCATGTGTGTATCTGCAGTCCAACCACTGGTCCTCCTAGACACACGTGTCCTGTGGAGGTGTCCAGTCTGTCATCACTGACCAGTGTCTCTGGGCTGAGAGATATATATCTATAATAATACACACACACACTCTAGATGTCATCTTTCATCACATTGAATCAGCCAAATCATGCATAATAGCACTTATTCAAAACACTACTCATGTGAACGAGACAGGTAACTGGTCTACGCAGGTGTATCTATGTGGAATTGTGGATGCGGTGTGACGTAAGGCGAGGTAATCACCACCCGGACGAGCTGGTGATTATTTAATGGTGGCAAACAGCAGACAGCAATTGGTGGCTTTATGTCCCCATATTGCAGGCAGTGACATTACACAATGACATTCGCACACAAATAAGTTGTCTATTGTAGGATATTGGCCATCTCATTTCAGTTACCAGGAAATATATCATAAATTTCAGTGTTTTATCACTGAATTTTTGTTATAAAAATGAAATTATACAACGTATCCAATGGATTAATTTGAAACATTAACAATGTAATGGGTGTATTTATGTATTTACCCACTGGTGGGTATCCATGGAATGTGTGTGCATGTTTATATGTGTACACATATGAGTCAGTGTTTGTATAATCATAAATGTAAGAGTAATTCAAATTGTTTGGCAACAACAAATGCTATAGTAATTAGTTGTCATTAGATTAACAATTGAATGCTTTCATGTTCTGGTTTCGTAGAATGTTACAGTTGGGTCCTTTTCAGAAAAAGGGGTCATACCAGAAAAAGAGACAGTGACAGAATCTACTGGTGTAGCCCGTCAATCCACAGAGACACCTAGTGGAGCCAAGCGGAAAAAACGGAAAGTATCCTCGGTTGAGGAGAAACCTGAAGTGACACAAAAGGTAGAGAAAGTAGAAGAAACTGAAACGCTAAAAGAAAGCAAGGCAGCAAAAAGGCGGAGGCGTTTACAAAAACTGAAACTTTACCGAAGCCAAGAAACATCCTCTGGGATAAAAACAAAAGGCGAATCTCCTGCAAAAGCAAAAGAGGCCAAGACAGAGGTGGCTGTGAATGTGACAGAAGACGTCTCACACACAACATCACCACGTAAGACACGCTCTGTCAGCCAGGCTGGGCCACTGCACAGGGACAGAGACAAGACCTCACAACAGCCTGGACAGAAGAAGAAAAAGGGGAAGTTCCCAAAGCTGTATATTGCCTTTGTTGGGAATCTGCCGTATGATGTCAAAGAAGAAGACATCAAGTGGCATTTCAACAAGGAAGGTATGTGCAACTTCTCTCAAAGTCGAACATAAATTGAGATGGTCTTAACCAGCATTTGTAATTTATCAATATTCACGCAACTCCTGCTACGGCATTTATCCAGATGTTCTTTTCTTAACAAAGGTAAGGTAGACTGCATGAAGAATTGTTCCCTGACAGATGACTGCTTTTATTGCCCCTGCTGCTGTTGTCAGCTGGGGTGGATGTGGTCAGCCTATTCAAGAGCCACCGTTATTAGTGGCAGACCGTCTACATAATGCGACAATTTAATATCGATTCAACAGACGTGTAATATATTTTGATGTTGACCTGTGAATGGGGGAGATTAATTGCTGGGTGATTTGGCACGTGTGTGCAGTATCATAACCTTCATTCTTTATAGGTCAGCCATTCCGACATCGAATCACTGGGTCAAAATTGTATTGCCGCATGACATAAAATGGCAAGGTTTATGAAAGTTAAAGGAGGGCAGATGGCGTGAGAGGGGTATTAAACACTACCAGATTGCAGTGAGTCTAAATGTCAGCAGAGGTATTTATTTGACGGGAAAGGGCATTTAGGTGATTAATATCATTTGGGTAATTAATATTCACCGACAGCCCTCATGGCTCTACTCTCTCACTAAGGTTGGATAACTAGGTTAATTAATCAACATTTTTGTTATCGTTGCTCTTCCTTCGTGAGTTTCTCACTGTGCAGTCCTCTCCGAAGTTTCCATGTGGGTTTGTCTATATTTTTCTTGTTTAGGTTCAGTAGAGGGTGTTTTGGATTGTGTATTGTCATGAAAACCCCGTAAGAAAATATAGTGAAGAAAAATCAAAATTTAAATTAAACAGTGAAATTTACGTAGTAACAAGTACCCGGTATGTGAATGAACTATTTGCTATGATATGAACAACTCCTTAAACTGGGACAGTTAGATATAAGGCTATAACAATTAAATGACTGAATCAACCTTTGACAAAATTGTAACTGGCTAGGTTTATTACATAGATGTGTCGATGTTTTAATTTAGGCAACACACCGACCGATTTTAAACTATAGAACAGATGCAACCGTGTGGTTAATCTGTTTCATAAAAGGACGCTATCACGTGACTGCATTGATTAACAAAGTATACAATCACAGCAGACAGAAGAGAATGAACTACCCACTCCACAACCATCAAATATCCATTTATAATCAACATTATGTCAGATATGATGGTTGAATGGAGGCGCCAAACGCATTGAGCATTTTGTGATGCGTAAAAAAATCGTCTGATATGATCAATAAACCACGCGTGCCATAATATGCGGTTATGTTCATGAAAAAAAGATTTACCGCGTATGGTCCTGCCTGGTGTTCATTTGAAATATTGGAGAGAGAATCGTTAAGTGTGACTGATGATATGTAGTTTATATTGCCCTACCCCTAAATCGAGAACATGTCTGGAAATGCCAAACCAACAGAAGATGTGCTCTGGGATAATATAAAAGGTGATTTTTATCATGATTCAAGTTACATTATCTTAATTGTAGCATATTGTGAATTTCTTTCTTTCTGAGAATTGATACTAACCACTCGTGACCTTGAGAAAGGACACCTAAAAGTATTATGGTTAACAGTTTGGGCAAGGCCATGGCAAGGGGGTGAACGAAATTTTAAAATTTCCAGAACAACCCCATGACTACTAGGGCTAATGAAACCTGTGGGAAAAGTGCGTCACTGTACTCTGCCTGCTAATGATTTCTAGCCACATGATCAGAATAGGATGTTGTCTTGTCCGTTTGTGTGGGCGCAATGAAGCCTACCCGGCACAAGAGTCTGCCTCCGTCCCGCCGATATTCATTGCCCGTTGGCATTGCCAGCTAACATACGTCTACGCCTGCCACGTCACTCGCCCGCCGCGCGCCAAAATTTCATTAGTTGTCTGCAATCGCCGGCACCTGCGCTGTCGCACGATTAATGCACCGACGACAAATTGCGGCGTACGTTAAAATGTTCTTTATGGCGCGGCGGCATTACGGACGCTGCTTACTGCCTGTCGGTGTCGGCGATCTGAAGCTGCGCAGATACCTTGATCACTAACGCGTGCGCACGCCACAATTGCACTTCCGGCACGAGGTCACCGTGTTGGCTTGATGACGGGAAATTTGACCGTTTAAACTTAGTGTTTCGCCTGATTAAGACTGCTCGTGCGTGCCGTGTCTTTCTTTCGTTATGTCCGTTTTGCATCGGTCAGTGGTGTGTACTTTGTAGAGGTCGCACCGGACGACGAACTGCTCAGTGACAAACCAAGGGTGCAACTGTTTGCCTCCCTTTGGCGCGCACACACACGCACATGCGCACGCACGCACACACGCACACACACACGCACGCACGCACGCACAACTTAAGTTGTAAGCCCACGAAGTTATCTGAGTTTTTTCTAGTAGACAAACACGGCAATTTCCATTTCTTCTGCACTCCCCAACTACTCTCAACTTCGCTCCGAATTCTGATATAACACTGCTCTGATTTCAACGATTCTCTGTAATCTCGAGCTGTTGGCTATTGCCGTATGCGAAATTCAACCGTATATACAGTGTAGTTTACTATTACAAGACGCTTTCTTACGCTTACTTGCAGGCGGCGTCAAAGCCGTGCGAATGTTGACTGTGAAGGACACAGCGAAGCCAAGAGGCTGCGCCTTTGTCGAGTTTATCGATAACCCGAGTCTGATGGTAGGTTCGATCTTAACAGCCCAGAGTTTGTACTTGTATTTATTGTCTACTATTCTAACCTTCACTTACTGTGATCGAAGCACCGTGTCCAGCCGAGATGTCTTATTAAGGTAAGGCATCGCGACTATATTAGTCGCGTACAGAGGACGTGTGAGGTAACAGCAACTTACCTAAAGACGCTCGGTATGTGTGTGTTTTTTACGAATGTTTGTATATTTGAAATGTCGAGCGTTTATTTACATTCTGTTTTGCGCATTGTACATATTAAATGACATCGCATGTATAAAACAAATTTAATTCTATATATCAGTGTTATAAAATAAAATACAATATAAAATGCATAGAAATATGTTGCCGTGTCACACTAGTACACACATACATCGTGCACTTATACAGCCAATAAATTAAATTAATAAAATAACTAATAATGTGAACATAAATCATATAACAAATACATATGAAACACGCACGCAACGCACACACGCACATACGCACTATCACCATATGCGAGTTAGACAAACACAAAACAAACACAAAGCTAATATGTTTTCGGTGGATTTATCGAGGAACAGTATTTATCGGAATTATCGGCTGGTAAAATTACGGCTTCTGACTTTGTCGATGCGAGTATACGGACCCTTTAGCTGCTAGTTGACAGTAAGACGTGGCCTGTTCGGTTTCAGAAAGGGGTTGACCTTCATCACTCTCAACTCGGCTGGCGGACGATCAACGTTGAAGTGTCGTCTCGCGGCAAGAAACACGGCAGCAAGAGCCAGCCTCGGTCACGCGACGGGACGAAGTCTAGAAACGGGCGCAAAAAGACGATGGACGACAGCTCATTGTCAAATGAAACACAATCAGCCGCGTGAAGATGGCAACATACATCAGTCCAGTAATCGCAGCGACAAGGCTGGCACGATTCGCGGTGCCTTTTGTTGCAAAATACATTATGTTGGCGATAAGCGATGGATGTTTTAATCACTTGTGGCATGGCAACCTCTGATTTGTTTTCGCTCTAACCAATTTGATACGACGGGCAATTTGTACAGGCGCTTTGACCCAGAATCAGCTAAACACCATTTGGTAATAAAATGCCCACCTGACGATTAGATCGATATTGATTCAACGTTCATCAAGGGAGCCATTGGAAGACGCCTTTTATCTGTTTCAGCGGAAGTTCGATTGGCGTTCATCGTATAGTTCAACTTGAATTTCGAAGCGAATTAAACAAACGAAACGAAAGTTAGCGAAATTAGCCCAGTTTCAAACCCGCTATCGTTAGTGTCATCGTCGGTGTTCTCCATAAACTGTCCGTCGCGATAATCACCTGCTCCATCCACCTACTGAATACATCGCCGCACTTATTGAACCTACATCTGCGCATTTGATGTTATTGTTATTATTAGTTGATTACTGACCTGCTCTGTATTCTCTGCCTGTTAACTACGATCGAATCAATACATAAATGCAACGACTAAAACATTAATGTGCGCATAATAGATGCACGGGGGGTCGTACAAAACGAACGTAGTTTTATGAGGGTGTACACGCCACTGACTACGAGGGGTGGGGCCACTGACTACGAGGGGTGGGGCCATTGACTACGGGGGGTGGGGCCATTGACTACGAGTGGTGTGACCACTGACTACGAGGGGTGGGGCCACTGACCACGAGGGGTGGGGCCATTGACTACGAGGGGTGGGGCCACTGACTACGAGGGTGGGGGCCACTGACTACGAGGAGTGGGGGCCACTGACTACGAGGATTGGGGCCACTGACTATGAGGGGTGGGGGCCACTGACTACGAGGGTGGGGGGGGCCACTGACTATGAGGAGTGGGGCCACTGACTATGAGGAGTGGGGCCACTGACTATGAGGGGTGGGGGCCACTGACTACGAGGGGTGCGGGTCTCAAAACGTCCACAAATATAATTGTGTGTTATGTGTAGAGGCCAATGTCTCAGTTGTCATGTTCGCGAACAGCCGTCTGCTAGATTGTAACCTCCGTGATAACAGTACAATTAGAATTTTCGACTCAATTTCCCCGCCAAGATCCTGCAAATAACGCAAAAAGTTGTTTAAGAGCGTCGTATTTATCTGAAGTCACTAGTATGTCGTTTTAATGTATAATTTATTATGAGCGTCCATATTGGTTTTTAAAACAGCACGAATCAGACTTGTCTGGTGGCAATAATAAAACAGTACTAAAACAACATGTTGTGTACTTTATTTTTTCGTTTGAAATATATTCGCATTGTGTATTTATGTTATCGTTTGAAATAAATTAAATGAAATAAAAACAAGGCATTAGTTCAAATAAATGTTCCATGTGTACACAACGTTTGACATAATAAATACAGTTGTAGTACAAATTCGATTTTAAATCCGCTGTGTAGCGATTTCCGCGGAAAGGTCAATTTAATGAGCTAGGTAATCACGTGGTATCGTGGCGTCATCGTTGACTTAACATCACGACTATAGTTTTCCATGCACCAGAGCATGTCTACAAGGTTAGATTTTGGATCGAAACTAGTGTCGGAATGAGTTGTGCAATATTTCCATGTAATACAAACATTAGTCACCTTGCATGAACGAATCATTGTCTTTGAATGGATCCAGTTGAACGAAAAAAATGCGATGGTTTCGGCACTTTCGCTAATTTACGCAGATATATAATTTGTCTCGTTTTCAGAATAATTGTATCGAATATAGCCCACGGCAGATACTTTACACTAGGAAACAAACGTAGCAAAGATATACTCAATATTCAGCTTAATAAATAAACGTTGACCGGTTCACTATATGTAGGTGCAATTATATTTAATATACCAATTTAAATCGAAGATGTGTAGGTTTCGCTACCTCACTTGGTTAGCACGTTGCGCCTTGTTTTATATTCAATCAAAATATTATTTTTCACAGTTTGTCTCCAAAGTACTATAAACCAAAGCTGCTGCACTGTTTGTAAATACGTTGTTTCATTTTATAGTAATACTTTCTTAGTGTCGTTCAACGTTACTAAACTAAAAAAAATAGTAATTTATTATAATTAGTGCACCGTTTTATAAACATATTTGTTTGATATTACTTTAGTAAAATATTGTGAAAAAGAAGTCACCGTGTGGGAGTCGAACCGGTGAGGCTTGACTTTGAAATGAAGTGCACATGCTAACGCGTCTACCAAGGGAGTTAGCGATACGGACATATTCGAGTTGAAATTGATATATTGAATACATGTTATTCCATCTGCCGATATTTTAGTGATATTATAAACTATAGAACTACAACGTTTCTTCTTAAAGCTGATCTATAATGTAGTTTGCTATGTACATTTACTTGCGTTGATTATCTCCCCCAGGGCTGCATTCGATACAATTAACCTAAAACCTGCGGCGCTGAGCAGCTTCACACAGTGAAACCATCGGTTTGTTCGGCTTGTATGTAACTAATTCCAGTCATAAGCCTACCAACAGTGTTAATTGAATAAAAAAAACTGATTATTATTTTCTTTTGCCTGTGTGTTTGGCGCGAAAAGGATTACTATGACGTAATGCGAATGTCACGTGACAGTTCCTAGAAACTATGGCGGACGCAACGCGCAGACTGTATGCTGTGATAGGACGGCCGTATTGGCAGGTAAGTTGTAGAATAACTAGTTAGGACGACACTAGTAACGAATTTGTGTATTTCTACTGGTTGAGATGACTTAATTAGCGCTACGCAATCAGCACATCTTGAAAAGCTTGTTTTGTTTCGGTTTGATTTGCGGGCAAATCAAATGAAATGCTATAAAGAACAGGAAACAGGGGACACTCTCTAAAACTATTCACGAAAAGAGCTAAACTAAACCTCAGAACAAAACTATATTTCCAATTCGAGTTACCGAACCATGGAATAGTCTCCCTGATAGTATAATGAAACAGTGGTAATAGCTAAATCACTTGAATCATTTAAAACCCGACTAGACAAATTCTGGTATACTCGGGATATTGTGTGTGGCTTTGGAGCACCGTTAAGAATAACAAACAACAGAACCGGAACACGCGATCTTTTATTAATAAATTATGAAAACGAAGAGCTGATCACAGGGAGCTGAAGAGCAAACGTTATGAGGCCTGCGGGTTTTCGTTGCCCCGTTGTCGGTAAATGGCGTTTTATTAAATATAAATTGCGCGATGTCGTCCACGTTATTGTGAAAGGTATCGACATAGCCAGTTCATATATATATTCCTAGAGAGGGCGACACATTGGGTACTACTTATAAGCCCTAAGGATACTTCAGTTGATCAGCATTTGTGCCGTTTTGTCCCTCGAATATGCCATTTTGTACCTTAACCCCTATCCTCGACGCACTGATTAAATGTTCTGGAATGGATGTCGTTGGATTTTCGTTAGTTGCATAGAGCAGATCATGAGTTGCTTGACAGACAACTCTCAGACTTGGGGCCTGTGTATCTGCCCTCCAGCATCCACTGTAGTCCGAGTGAGTCTGGCCTCAATACGTCACCCTTGATTTTCTTTCTATTCCCGCCATTGCTTCAGCACCGTCGTCTCCATCGTCCGTCTCGCATCTGTCACCCTGCCCTTCACCCAGCCCCTCACCCTGCCCCACACATCTCGAAAATAGGAGAGACAGAGACACGGTATGGCGGAAAGTACAAAAGAGAGACACGGCTTGGAGGAAAGTCTAGGACGGACACAGTAGGTAGGTAGTCCAAGACAGAGACTCAGTAGGGAGGAAAGTCCAAGACAGAGACACAGTAGGGAGGAAAGTCCAAGACAGAGACTCGGTAGGGAGGAGAGTCCAAGACAGAGACACAGTAGGGAGGAGAGTCCAAGACAGAGACTCGGTAGGGAGGAGAGTCCAAGACAGAGACACAGTAGGGAGGAGAGTCCAAGACAGAGACTCGGTAGGGAGGAGAGTCCAAGACAGAGACACAGTAGGGAGGAGAGTCCAAGACAGAGACTCGGTAGGGAGGAGAGTCTCAAGACAGAGACTCAGTAGGGAGGAAATTGACAAAAAACTCGGTAGGGAGGAGGGGGTCCAAACAAGACTCGTAGGGGGGAAAGTCCCGGGGAGACTCAGTAAGGGGGGAAAATCCAAAACAGAGACACAGTAGGGAGGAGGAAATCTAAAACCCGGACCCGTAGGGGGAGAGTCTAAGGGGGGAACTCAGTGGGGGGGGAAAGTCCAAGACAAGAAAACAGTGGGAGGGGAGTCAAGACAGGAACTCAGTAGGGAGGAGGAAATCTAAGACAGAGACTCGTGGGGGGGAAAGTCCAAGAAGGGACTCGGGGGGGAGGAGGGGTCCAAAAACAGGGCAGGGAGGGAGGGGGTCTAAAACAGAGACTCAGTAGGGAGGAGAGTCTAAGACAGAGACTCAGTAGGGAGGAGAGTCCAAGACAGAGACTCGGTAGGGAGGAGAGTCCAAGACAGAGACACGGTAGGGAGGAGAGTCCAAGACAGAGACTCAGTAGGGAGGAGAGTCCAAGACAGAGACACGGTAGGGAGGAGAGTCTAAGACAGAGACTCAGTGGGAGGAGAGTCCAAGACAGAGACTCGGTAGGGAGGAGAGTCCAAGACAGAGACTCAGTAGGGAGGAGAGTCTAAGACAGAGACTCAGTAGGGAGGAGAGTCCAAGACAGAGACACGGTAGGGAGGAAAAAAACCAAAACAAAACTCGGGGGGAGGGAAAATCCAAGAAGAGACAAGGGAGGGAGGGAGTCCAAGGGCAAGGTTTTAGGGGGAGGAAAGTCCCAAAACAGAGACTCGGGAGGGGGGAGAGTCCCGGGGCAGAAAACCGGTAGGGGGGAAAGTCCCAAAACAGAGACTCGGTGGGGGGAGGGGTCTAAGACAGAACTCAGTAGGGGGGAGAGTCCAAACAGAGACTCAGTGGGGGGGAAGTCAAGACAGGGGACTCGTAAGGGGGGGAGGGGTCCAAAACAGAATCAAAGGGGGAAGTCAAAACAGAATCATAGGGGGAGAGGGCCAAGACAGAGACTCGGGGGGAGGAGAGGGCCCAAAACAGAGACTCAATGGGGGGGGAGGGCTAAAACAGAGACTCAGTAGGGAGGAGAGTCCAAGACAGGGGAAAATCAGTAGGGAGGAGAGTCCAAGACAGAGACTCAGTAGGGAGGAGAGTCCAAGACAGAGACTCGGTAGGGAGGAGAGTCCAAAGACAGAGACAGGGGGAGGAGAGTCCAAGACAGAGACTCAGTAGGGAGGAGAGTCCAAGACAGAGACACGGTAGGGAGGAGAGAAGACAGAGACACGGGGGGAGGAGGGGTCCCAAAACAAGACTCATGGGAAAGGGGAAATCAAAACAGAGGCCGGGAGGGAGGAGGTCCAAAACAGGGCCGGAGGGGGGAGGTCCCAAAACAGAGACTCGGGAGGGAGGGAGGGCCAAGACAGAAGGGAGGGAGGAGAGTCCAAGACAGAGACACAGTAGGGAGGAGAGTCCAAGACAGAGACTCAGTAGGGAGGAGAGTCCAAGACAGAGACACGGTAGGGAGGAGAGTCCAAGACAGAGACACGGTAGGGAGGAGAGTCCAAGACAGAGACTCAGTAGGGAGGAGAGTCCAAGACAGGGCACGGGGGGAGGAAGTCCCGGAAAAGAGACACGGTGGGAGGAGAGTAAACAGAGACTCGGTAGGGGGGAGAGTCCCAAAACAGAGACTCAGTGGGGGAAATCCAAAAACAGAACCGGGGGGGAGGAGGCCAAGGCAGGGCCAGGGGGGGAGAAACAAAACTTAAAGGGCGGGCCCGGAGGGGGGAGAAATCCAAAAAGGACACGGGGGGGGGGAAATCCAAAACAGGACTGTAAGGAGAGTCCCGGACAAAAGACCCCGGAGGGGGGAGGGTCAAGACAGAGTTTTAGTAGGGGGGAGACAAAACAGGGGACTTTAGTGGGGGGGAGTCCCAAGGCCCGAGACTCGGAGGGGGGAGGGTCCAAAACAAAAGACTCAGGGGGGAAAATAAGAAAGACTCGGGGGGAGGAAGTCCAAGACAGAAACACGGGAGGGGGAGAGTCCAAAACGGGGGAAAAGGGAGGGGGGGGGAAACAGAACCCGGTAGGGAGGAAGTCAAAACAGAGACTCGGAGGGGGGAAAGTCCAAGACAGGGCCCCGGGGGGAGGGGAAAATCCAAAACAGGCTGGTAGGGAGGAAGTCCAAGACAGAGACACGGTGGGAGGGAGGGCCAAGACAGAGACACGGGGGGGAGGAGAGTCCCAAAACAGGGCCGGTAAAGGGGAGTCTAAGACAGAACTCAGTAGGGAGGAAAGTCCAAGACAGAGAAAAGTGGGGGGAGTCCAAGACAGAGACTCGAAGGGGGGAGAGTCCAAGGAAAAGAGACACGGGGGGAGGAGGTCCCAAAACAGAGAATCAGTGGGAGGAGAGTCCCAAAACAGAGACACGGGAGGGAGGAGAGTCCCAAAACAGAACACAAAGGGAGGAGAGTCCCAAAACAGAACCGAGGGAGGAGAGTCCCAAAACCCGAGCCAGTAGGGGGGAAATTCCCAAAACAGAGACACGGAAGGGAGGAGAGTCCAACAAGAGACACAGTAGGGAGGAGGTCCAAACCCGGGACTCAGTGGGGGGGAAATCCAAGCCCGAACCGGTAGGGGGGAGAGTCCAAAAAGAGACTCGGAGGGAGGAGGTCCCAAAACAGAACACGGGGGGAGGGGAGTCCAAGGCCCGAGACCCCGGTAGGGGGGAGGTCCCCAAAACCTGGGGGGGAACCCGGAAGGAGGGGGGAGAGTCCAAAACAGAGACACGGAGGGGGGAGGTCAAGACAGAGACACAGTAGGGAGGAGAGTCTAAGACAGAGACTCAGTAGGGAGGAGAGTCCAAGACAGAGACACGGAGGGAGGAGAGTCCAAGACAGAGACACGGGAGGGAGGAGAGTCTAAAACCAAACCCGGGGGGGAGGAAAGTCCCAAAACAGAGGGAAAAAATGGGGAGGAGAGTCCAAGACAGAGACTCAGTAGGGAGGGGAAATCCAAGACAGAACACGGTAGGGAGGGGAAATCTAAGACCCGAAACTCAGGGGGGAGGAGAGTCCAAGAAGGGCCCCAGTAGGGGGGAGAAATCTAAGGGGGGAATAGTGGGAGGAGGTCTAAAACCCGAGACTCAGTTGGGGGGGGGAGAGTCTAAAACGGGGACTCGGGGGGAGGAGGTCCAAAAACCAGGGCCCCCAAAAGGGGAGGGGGGGGGCCGGGGAAAAGACTCGGGGGGGGAAGTCCAAAACAGGGAAATCAGGAAAAAGGGGGGAGAAATCTAAGACAGAACTCGTAGGGGGGAGAGTCCAAGACAAGGGAACGGTAGGGAGGGGGAATCTAAGACAGAGACTCAGTAAGGGGGGAGAGTCCAAGGGGGGAGCCCCCGGGGAGGAGAGTCAAAAACAGAGACTCAGTAGGGAGGGGGAGTCTAAGACAGGGGACTCGGGAGGGGGGAGAGGGCTAAAACAAAACCAGTAGGGAGGAGAGTCCAAGACAGAGACTCAGTAGGGAGGAGAGTCTAAGACAGAGACTCAGTAGGGAGGAGAGTCCAAGACAGAGACTCGGTAGGGAGGAGAGTCCAAGACAGAGACACGGAGGGAGGAGAGTCCAAGACAGAGACACAGTAGGGAGGAGAGTCTAAGACAGAGACTCAGTAGGGAGGAGAGTCTAAGACAGAGACCCCAAGGGAGGAGAGTCCAAGACAGAGACTCAGTAGGGAGGAGGGGTCTAAAACAGGGAAATCAGTAGGGAGGAGGTCCAAGACAGGGGACACGGGAGGGAGGAGAGTCCAAGACAGAGACAGGGGGGAGGAGGTCCCAAAACAAAAGACTCAGTAGGGGGGGAAATCCCAAAACAGAGACTCAGTAAGGGGGGAGGGGTTTAAAACCAAAAAGACACGGTAGGGGGGAAGTCCCAAGACAGAGACTCAGTAGGGAGGAGAGTCAAAACAGAGACTCAGTAGGGAGGAGAGTCCAAGACAGAGACTCAGTAGGGAGGAGAGTCTAAGACAGAGACTCAGTAGGGAGGAGAGTCTAAGACAGAGACTCAATGGGAGGGGTCCAAGACAGGGCCGGGAGGGGGGAGGTCTAAACAGGACTCAAAAAGGGGGGGAAATTCCGAAGGGGACACGGTGGGAGGAGAAATCTAAGACAGAACTCAGTAGGGAGGGGGAGTCTAAGACAGAGACTCAGTAAAGGGGGGAGAGTCCAAGACAGAGACACGGGGGGAGGAGAGTCTAAGACAGGGGGACTCGGGAGGGGGGGAGTCCAAGACAGAACAGGAGGGGGGAGAAATCAAACCCGAGAAAACCCCGAGGGAGGGGGAGTCCAAGACAGAGAAAAGTGGGGGGAAGTCCAAGACAGGGGGCCCCGGTAGGGAGGGGGTCCCAAAACAGGGGACACAGTGGGAGGGGAGTCCAAAACAGAGACTCGGGAGGGAGGAGAGTCCAAAAAGAGACACAGTAGGGAGGGGAGTCTAAGACAAAAGACTCAGTAAAGGGGGGGGGAGGGCCAAACCAAAAGGCACGGTAGGGGAGGAAAGTCCAAGACAGAGACTCAGTAGGGAGGAGAGTCCAAGACAGAGACTCAGTAGGGAGGAGAGTCTAAGACAGAGACTCAGTAGGGAGGAGAGTCCAAGACAGAACCGGAGGGGGAGAGTCCAAAACAGGAACCCGGGAGGGAGGAAAGTCCAAAACAGAGACTCAGTAGGGGGGGGTCTAAGACGGGGCTGTTGGGGGAGGTCCCAAAACGGGCTCAATAGGGAGGAGAGTCTAAGACAGAGATCGGGGGGAGGAGAGTCCAAGACAGAAACAAAGGTAGGGGGGGAGAGTCCCAAAACAGAGGGGGCTTGGGGGGGAAAATCCAAGACAGAGACTCAGTAAGGGGGGAGGGGTCAAAACAGGGGCCCAAAGGGAGGGGAGGGCCAAAACGGGGACACGGTGGGAGGAGGTCCCAAAACAGAGACACAGTAGGGAGGAGAGTCTAAACAGAGACTCAGTAGGGGGGAAAAATCCAAAACAGAAACGGGGGGGGAGGGGTCCAAGACAAGGGTAGGGAGGAAGTCCCAAAACGGGGACACGGGAGGGGGGAGAAATCCCAAAACGGGGGACACAGTAAGGGGGGGAGGGCCAAGACAGAGACTCAGTGGGAGGAGAGTCTAAGACAGAGAAAACGGAGGGAGGGGGAAGGGCCCAAAACAGAGACTCGTGGGAGGAAGTCCAAACAGGGCCGGGAGGGAGGGGAGTCCCAAACAAAAAGACTCAGTGGGGGGAGTCCCAAAACAGAGACACGGGAGGGAGGAAGGGCTGGGGCAGAACTCAGTGGGAGGAAAATCCAAGGAAAAGGGGACTCAGTAGGGAGGGGAAAATCCCGGGGGGAGACTCAGTGGGGGGAGAGTCCAAAACAGGGAAAACGGTAGGGAGGGGGAGTCCAAAAACCCGGACAGGGGGGAGGAAAAAGTCCCAAAACAGGGGACTCAGTGGGAGGGGTCCAAAACAGAGGAAATCGGTAGGGAGGAGGTCCAAGGCAGGAAAACGGGAGGGGGGAGGGGTCAAGGCGAGACACAAAAAGGGGGGGAGAGTCCAAAACAAAAGACACGGTAAGGGGGGAAGTCCCAAAACAGAACACAGTAGGGGGGAAGGGGAAACAGAGACACGGTAGGGGGGAAGTCCAAAACAGAGACACAGTAAGGGGGGAGGTCCCAAAACAGGGGAAATCGTGGGAGGAAGTCCAAAAACAGAGACTCAGTAGGGGGGAATCCAAAACAGAGACACAGTAGGGGGGAGAGTCCAATACAGAGACACGGTAGGGAGGAGAGTCCAATACAGGGACACGGTAGGGAGGAGAGTCCAATACAGAGACACAGGAGGGAGGAGAGTCCAAGGGAGAGAGACACAGTAGGATGGAGAGTACAATACAGGGACACGGTAGGGAGGAGAGTCCAATACAGAGACACAGTAGGGAGGAGAGTCCAAGAGAGAGACACAGTAGGATGGAGAGTACAATACAGGGACACGGTAGGGAGGAGAGTCTAATACAGAGAGACAGGAGGGAGGAGAGCCCATTACACAGGAGGGAGGAGAGTCCAAAGCATAGCCACAGAGACACGGCATGGAGAGGTGTCCAAGAGTGAGAGATAGATAGATTTAACAAGATTTAACAAGATTTAACAAGATTGCCACCTAGAGATTCAACTCTAGCTTATCGAGAGTCCAACCTATATATCTAAGTATACCCCGCCCGTCTCAGGTATATGTCGATTTTAATTTTAAATATATTAACACTAGTAGCACCTACACAATCAGCTGATAATCTGTTCCATTCGTTTACTGTTCTTTGTGAAAATGAAATTTTCTAATATTTAGTCTACACTGCTTCTTTGCTAATGTAACTCCATGTCCTGTAGTCCTTCTCTCTTCCTTGACTGTGAAAAAAATATTTGTGTAAATATTTTCATATCCATTCAATATTTTAAACACCTCAATCTGATCTCCTCTCAATCTTCTGGTTTCTAGTATTGTTAAACCACATTCTTTTAGACGCATTTCATAACTAATATTCCTGAGTTTTGGTATCATTTTGGTTGCTCTCCTTTGTACTCTTTCTACATTATCAATATCCTTCTTGCGATATGGCCTCCATGCTTGTTTACAATATTCTTAGTTCTTTTTCTTTGTACACTATATTTCGCCTAATTAATCCAAGAATTTGGTTTCCCTTCGCTGCTGCAATTTCACACTGCTCTGATACCTTTATATCAGCACTAATAGTTAACCCTAAGTCCTTTTCCTTTAAGGTAGTATTTAGTACAGTACCACCCATTGTATATTGTGCATCTTCATTCCCATGTCCTGTGTGAAGGCACTTACACTTTCCAAAATTAAACAGCATTTGCCACTTCTCAGACCATTCTATCAACTTATTAAGATCATCTTGTAAATGCTGTCTATCACTTTTAATTTTCCTAAACACTTTTGTGTCGTCCGCAAACTTCAACACCTTGCTTGTTATGTCACCATCCAAATCATTGATATATATTAAGAATAAAATAGGTCCCAGTACTGATCCCTGCGGTACTCCACTCAAAACCAATTTCCAGTTTGAAGCCTCCCCATCAACTACTACTCTTTGTCTTCTATCAATAAGCCATTTTTCTATCCAGTTGATCATTCCATTTCCTATGGGCCTTTAGTTTAAGTAGTAGTCTTTGGTGTGGCACTTTGTCAAAGGCTTTTTTAAAATCTATATCTATATCTACTGGTGATCCCCCATCTACCCACTTTGTAACATCTTCCAAAAAACATAACATATTTGTTAAGCATGACCTCGCTTTTAAAAACCCATGTTGAGACGGGTTTATCAATTTATTTTTAACAAGAAAATCAACCAGGTGATCTTTAATTAGTCTTTCTAATAGTTTGCAAATCACCGATGTTAAACTCACTGGTCTATAATTCTCTGACTTGTTTCTCGAACCTTTTTTAAGTAATGGTATAATGTTTGCTTCTTTCCATTCTAACGGAACTATTCCCTCCTCTAATGACAAATTGAACACTGTTGCAAGCGGTATGCTGATTTGTTCTACATACCGCTTGCAACAGTGTAGAGAGAGAGAGAGAGAGAGAGAGAGAGAGAGAGAGAGAGAGAGAGAGAGAGAGAGAGAGAGAGAGAGAGAGAGAGAGAGAGAGAGAGAGAGAGAGAGAGAGGGGGGGGGGGGGGGGGAAAAAAAAAAAAAAAAAAAGAGAGAGAGAGAGAGAGAGAGAGAGAGAGAGAGAGAGAGAGAGAGAGAGAGAGAGAGAGAGAGAGAGAGAGAGAGAGAGAGAGAGAGATTCCAAACAGAGACTGTGTAGAGAGGAGAATTCAAGACTGACACACGGTAGAGAAGAGATTCCAAGATGGAGAAATTATATGGAGGAGAGTTAAAGACGGAGACACAATAGGGAGGAGAACACTTCGGTGACGGGGTGCTGTTGAAAAGTTTCGCAGCCGTTTCGTCATAATGAGCCCACTGGAATTTCGGTGTGGGAGCAGACGTATAGGTCAGCCTCCCACACCGGGCACGTGTCCCCTGTTCCCGGTCGCATGGTTATACGTCAAGATGAACTATTGATCCAGAGCATGGTTTCAAGCCCGCCTTAGCCTAACTTTAGTAGGATTTTGACATTCGGCAATTTCGTTTACCTACACTTCACTGTCCTCCACTGTCTATACTGTCTTTCTTTCGGGAAAACTGATTCTGAAACTATAGCTTTGAATCAGCAACATATATTTTAGGCCTTGCATATAGTTTCATTCGGTTGATTATTAAATTCTCACTTATCGATATAGCGGAAATGATTGCATCTGAGGTACAGAATGTAAACAAGGTTATAAAGACGAAATTAATGCATGAAGCCCGGATTCTATCAGACTGAATTAGTTAATTGCACAACAAACGAAGCCTGGAGAAGTCGAAATGCCTAGGGCTAGGCCTAGGCGTAGATCAACACTAATCAAGTTATGTAGCTTATTAGTCTATCCATGATAATAGCGGCATATACTTATCATGTGAAGTTACCGGTGTGGTATGACTTATGTGTACGCATATTGATTTGTGTGTGTGTGTGTGTGTGTGTGTGTGCGTGCGTGCGTGCGTGCGTGCGTGCGTGCGTGCGTGTGTGGATGTGTGTGTGGGTGTGGGTGTGTGGGTGGGTGTGTGGGTGTGTGTATGTATATATGTATATATATATATATATATATATATATATATATATATATATATATATATATATATATATATATATATATATATATTAAGTTGAAAGTGATCTTTTTAAAAATAA
>JAODUO010000295.1:0-70000 GCA_025642075.2 Ridgeia piscesae
TTCTTATACGGCCCCCTCACCATCGACCACCCGGATTATACGGCCGCATTTTCTTTGCAATAGCGTTTTCTACTACAAACTATCTCTCACCAGCGGCCACCCGGCTAACGTGGCCAATGGTCAGGGTTGAATGAAGAATCTTCCCCACTTCAGCCAATCGCTAGTCGAAAACTACAATATTTAATCACATGTCAAAAACAAATTCAGTAGTCCTACCATACACACTCGTCGTTCTTGGCAAAACATCACATAAGATGTTAGATGTCTCGAATGTTGACAACGTACGTGTGTGCTTAAAAAGGAGCCGCCAGTTTGCCTGGAAACATTGATCGATGGTTTCCCTGACCAGAGACCACCCGCGTTATACGGTCACGCTGAAGGGTTGGCCGTATAAGAAGTGGACTACTACATATATGTATATATAATATTATATATATATATATATATATATATATATATATATATATATATATATATATATAATACAATATATATAATATAAGTCCACTTCTTATACGGCCAACCCTTCAGCGTGACCGTATAACCGGTGGTCTCTGGTCAGGGAAACCATGATCAATTTAGCAAATATATATATATATATATATATATAATATATATATATATATATATATATATATATATATACCCTCGAGCCCTGTTAGTTTATCTACAGCAATAAGTTATATATTACTTATAATTATGTTCTGTTATTTCTTGTTTAACAACACGTGTACGCAATTACTTGTCATATTATTTTACGGCGGCACTAATGCAATACTATTTCACAATTGAGCTGTAGGTAATTTGTTGAACATTGTAGTATGTATATTTTTTTCCGATATGTTTTTTCGTTAAATGCAGCGACATATTTTGGATTGTGATGTGCTATGATACCGACACTATTCATTGAAAAATATGTCTGAAACGATTAACATGAACAACGAGCAACGACTGAATAACGGTTACTTTATTGCTCAAAAAACAGTTCACTGTCTCTTCTAACGTTTGAAAACACAATTATTCGTTTACATACGCCACGGCGCCCATGCATCAAACCACACTGTGATCTGATCAGTATTCGGTATTTTTCGAACAATGGCACGAAACTCCCTCTTCGCGAGCTCTACACCGCATCTGTCGGATCTACGCCTCGTGTTCTCAAACCGGAAATTGGGACCGGAAGCGTGCGCGCAGTGCGCAACGCGAAAATCGACGACGAAGACCGACCTCGGATGTCATCCGATGGCGTAGCACACGGACTTAAACCAGCGTCCCGATTCACTTCCGGTTCCGTCTTATCGCGAGCCTCGTCTGCGGGCAATCGTCGGCTGCTCGCGGGACGGTCGATGTAATCTTGCGACGCCGACGCCGACGTTAGCGGGTCCAGGTCGCGTACGGACGAGGCCCGTGTCGCCGCCTCGCTCCAGCCGACTGCTCCGTGCCACGGGTCGTACAGATAGTCCGAATTAACGGGCGACGTTGGCGGGCCTTGGAGGACCAAGGCGGAATGTGAGTACTGCCGTGTGACCGCCCAGTCGACGGGGCTGCTGGCCGGGGCCTCACACCCCGACACCTTCTCCGGGCGCGGCGCATCGACCCCGACACTGCTCATGAACGAGTCGATGATCGGACTCGCCCTGAGCGCCGTCGCCTTCAGCCGGTGCGGCAGACGCACGGACTTGTATCGGCCGCGCACAGTCTTCTCGAAGACCTGCTCGTACAGAGTGCTCCCCGGCACCGGCCGCTGTGGTCTCGGGTGCAATGGCGACACCTTCTGTGGCGCCCTCTGACGCCCGACGGCGGAGAGACGGACGCGCTGCTCCTGCACTATCCGCACGATCTCGTCGTCAACGACGGTCGTTGACGTAGGAACCGGGCGCGGCGGGAGCTTACGACGTCGTTCTGCAGACGCCCCCCACGTGATGGTCGTCGCCGCTATCCCCGGCAACCGGCGATCCAGCGCCGGCTGCGTTTGCCACAGCGTCTGCCGGTAGTCGCCACCACATCCGGTCACGTGTTTCCGTCCGTTGACCGCGCGCACAGGCGGTGATGGTCCACTGGTGAGGTCAGCGGCGGCGTCTGCGAGGTCCGAGTCCGGTTTCATGCCGAGACGACGCAGAGCGTTGTGCAGGTGTTTGTTCTCCTGGCGGATAACGGCGTTCTGCAGACGCTGCAACTTCTGCACGTAGTGCTGCTCAATCGCCAGGTGGCGCTGTCGATCCTGCCAACCGATTGGCTTCTGCGTGCCGCTCATAGACAGGTGCATTGGCGCGCCCCGGTATGTCGATCTAAAAGGGGAAAATAATTTTCAGAGTCATATTGAAGGTGACTGGAATGTTAACCGTGATATAGGAAAAAGTATTAAAAGGTTTCACTTCCATTGCTCTTATTTTCCTTAATCGAAAAAGAAAGAGAATTGTAATATGTTCTTTAAAATTATGTAATTAGTAAGATTATCATTTTATGATAATAATTTAAAATATTGCATACATCAAGGTTCTCGTAACTAATAAAATAAATCTAAGTAGGCCTAACCTCCTGCACTAGTACAACATTTGGTGAAATTTGTGAAGGCACGAGTTAGACAAGATAAGATAAGTTGATTATGTGGCAACTTTACAGTATATTCACAATAAAATCAACAATTCCACACATTATCATACTATCGTACAACGGTAAAACATCGTATTAAAATAATCATTGAAAAAATGGTACGTAATAAAATTAAAGCTTGTACATTAAAGTAGAATTGGCTTTAAACATATTCTAAGATATAGTAAAAAGGATAGTAATACTAAATTGTCTGTTAACATACGTGAACATCATTAACCGTTCTGATAAACCAAACCAAACCCGACTGAATTAAAGACTTTTTATAGCGATTTGTGTTCAACCTTGGAATTGGTAACTCGTTGCAGAACCACAGGGTAGGCCTATATGGCATGTTTCGACCATTTGGTAACAGCACATTCAGTTTGTGGTCACTATGCTTCCTTTTAACGAAATATGCTCTACACAATTCATTGGGTCTGCAGTGCAACGTTGGCAAAGTCTACTATCTGCAGGATATCCTCGTATGCATAACCTGGAAATGTTTAGTTTTGAGACACCGTTTTAGAATTATCTCTACATTGTCCAATAGGTATTTAAGTAAGTTCATATGCCATACAAGGCACACATATTCAACTACAGTCTAATATCAGATACATATATGCTAATCAAATAATTTTGGTTGAAGTAATGAATGTCGTGAGGGTGAAAGAAGAAACGGTAGATGTTGTGAATATACAAGTCGAAGTAGTGAATGTTTAGCCATAGAGGGTGACAGTCACCAAAATGGTGAATATGGTAATGGCGAGTGTCGATGTGCCATATAACGTGGTGAATGTAGTGAGTGCCAGTTGTTTACATCAAGTGGAGTAGTTCGCCTAAACCAAATGAAAACATCTTCATTCACGCATTTATAGGACAGCGGAAACAGTAAGGCTATGACAGGTCAAAGATGACAATGGACATGTCCTACTGAGACAAGAACGGTTCTGGACGGGGGGAAAACAGGACCGATAAATACCGTTTCTGAGGATAACGAGTAGTCAATTACGGCCACGTCAATCCAACTGTCGACAACAATGCTGACGCGCCACAAGGATTTCGAACACACAATTTGAGTAGAACGTCACCACTAAAATACATTTCTCTTGAACGACTGCATGCTGCACACTTACCGTGCTGACTCTTGTGATATAGGTTGTAATATAAAAATTATGTCAAATAAAAACACCTCATGGCGCGTTTGCATACATTACAGGAAGCTAACTTTGACCCAGGCGCTCCCTGCAATGGCCAACTGGCATTCGCCGATGAGATCACGATGTTTTGTGACGTAATGTAAAATAGCGCGTATGACGTAACCTGATTGTTATTTTTTATTGATTGTTGTTATAGTTGATTGTTTTTATTAATTATAAAGCTTTTGTTTTTATTATTTCATCTATTACGAAAATGATTGTTATTTGTTATTATTTCTGGCCAGAACGACGTATACCGGCCAGGCTGTCAGTCGAAACCATGAATCAAAACAAGCCATATATCACAAATATTTGAAGAAACATTTGCAAAGTAGATCGATATTCAAAACCTATAACCTGATAATTCCAATTGTGCAACGAATGGTTCATGAAGATAATCTTAGGAAAAACTTACCAAAGGTACATTGCGAGGCGAAATCGCGCGAAACAGTTCGGTCCCGCCATTCGAAAATGTAACGGAGTGGTTTTAGTTTTAGCTCTAGTTGTTCCCTGCACTCGGCAGAATTCCATTAACCGACTAGTCTGAATATATTGTGGTTACAACGTTTTAATCTTATGAGGTTTCATTGAACTAGTCAGTCTTTTTCATAACATTTACCCAAAGCCGAACTTTCTTTCCTGGCTCTGAGGGCGGTTACTGCCAAGCATCGCTGTCGGTAAGAATCGCACAAGCACATCGACTGTACAGCTGAACAGATTTTCAATCTTCGAATTTTTTGTGAAACATATCATCAACATCAAGTTTATATTAGTTCACTTGTTTTATACAATTACAATTACTACACTTGTTTTACACAATTACTCCTTTCAATTTTTATTATTTTTATTAAAAAATCACTTTCAGGCATTCTTTGCATTGCGCATTGTACAACTCCTAGGTTAGCCCCAGAAGAGGCTGTATGGAGTCTACACACCTAAGACCTAACGCATGCAGTTCTCTGGGCTCCTATTAATAAATAGATAACATCTCATTGAAAAACTGCAAGCGGAGGCAAGTAGAGCAGTTGTAGTCAACAAAACAACCGTCAAATGGTTCCACACCACAGCCTGAGTCCGACAAGGCTGTCCCATCTCTCTCCAACACTCTTCAACATTTTCATTAAACGGATCATGCCAGGTGCACTCGAAGGTCATACAGGCACAGTCGGCTTTGGAGGGAGAACGACCACAATCCAGAGATTTGTTGATGACATCGATGCCACAGCAGAATATAAGTAAGAATTGGTTAACTTACTAAAAACGCATAGGCGAAACCACCACAGACTATGGGGTGGAAATAAGCACAGAAAACACAAAACTGTCTCCTGCTTAGCCGCTGTGTCCAGATCTTCCCGTAGGAGAGCAGACTTTTCAATGGGTTTCATGGCTAGGATATCAAGACTATGTGCATTAGCTAGTCGGGTAATCACTTCAATAATTGGACTATGACATCACCAATGAAACGTCAGATTATCGTTGTTGCGTCTGTGTGTTATGTGAAATCATCAGTGCTCTATATAGAACCGCCGATTCAATATTGCACAAGTCTGATGTAAGTCTATTGATGTTGTGTGTGTGTGTGTGTGTGTGTGTGTGTGTGTGTGTGTGTGTGTGTGTGTGTGTGTGTGTGTGTGTGTGTGTGTGTGTGTGTGTGTGTGTGTGTGTGTGTGTGTGTGTGTGTGTGTGTGTGTGTGTGTGTGTGTGTGTGTGTGTGTGTGTGTGTGTGTGTGTGTGTGTGTGTGTGTGTGTGTGTGTGTGTGTGTGTGTGTGTGTGTGTGTGTGTGTGTGTGTGTGTGTGTGTGTGTGTGTGTGTGTGTGTGTGTGTGTTGTGTGTTGCGTCTGTGTGTTATGTTAAATCATCAGTGCTCTATATAGAACCGCCGATTCAATATTGCACAAGTCTGATGTAAGTCTATTGATGTTGTGTGTGTGTGTGTGTGTGTGTGTGTGTGTGTGTGTGTGTGTGTGTGTGTGTGTGTGTGTGTGTGTGTGTGTGTGTGTGTGTGTGTGCGGTGGTGTGTGTCTGACTGTCTGTATGTCTGTCTGTCTGTCTGTCTTTCTTTCTTTCTTTCTTTCTTTCTTTCTTTCTTTCTTTCTTTCTTTCTTTCTTTCTTTCTTTCTTTCTTTCTTTCTTTCTTTCTGTCTGTCTGTCTGTCTGTCTGTCTGTCTGTCTGTCTGTCTGTCTGTCTGTCTGTCTGTCTGTCTGTCTGTCTGTCTGTCTGTCTGTCTGTCTGTCTGTCTGTCTGTCTGTCTGTCTGTCTGTCTGTCTGTCTGTCTGTCTGTCTGTCTGTCTGTCTGTCTGTCTGTCTGAATGTCTGAATGTCTGAATGTCTGTCTGAATGTCTGTCTGAATGTCTGTCTGAATGTCTGTCTGAATGTCTGTCTGAATGTCTGTCTGAATGTCTGTCTGAATGTCTGTCTGAATGTCTGTCTGAATGTCTGTCTGAATGTCTGTCTGAATGTCTGTCTGAATGTCTGTCTGAATGTCTGTCTGAATGTCTGTCTGAATGTCTGTCTGAATGTCTGTCTGAATGTCTGTCTGAATGTCTGTCTGAATGTCTGTCTGAATGTCTGTCTGAATGTCTGTCTGAATGTCTGTCTGAATGTCTGTCTGAATGTCTGTCTGAATGTCTGTCTGAATGTCTGTCTGAATGTCTGTCTGAATGTCTGTCTGAATGTCTGTCTGAATGTCTGTCTGAATGTCTGTCTGAATGTCGTGTCTGAATGTCTGTGTCTGAATGTCTGTCTCTGAATGTCTGTCTGAATCGTCGTGTCTGAATGTCTGTCTGAATGTCTGTCTGAATGTCTGTCTGAATGTCTGTCTGAATGTCTCTCTGAATGTCTCTCTGAATGTCTCTCTGAATGTCTGTCTGAATGTCTGTCTGAATGTCTGTCTGAATGTCTGTCTGAATGTCTGTCTGAATGTCTGAATGTCTGAATGTCTGAATGTCTGAATGTCTGAATGTCTGAATGTCTGAATGTCTGTCTGAATGTCTGAATGTCTGAATGTCTGAATGTCTGAATGTCTGAATGTCTGAATGTCTGAATGTCTGAATGTCTGAATGTCTGAATGTCTGAATGTCTGAATGTCTGAATGTCTGAATGTCTGAATGTCTGAATGTCTGAATGTCTGAATGTCTGATGTCTGATTGCACTGTCTGAATGTCTGAATGTCGTGGTCTGAATGTTGCATGTCTGAATGTCTGAATGTCTGAATGTTCTGAATGTCTGAATGTCTGAATGTCTGAATGTACTGAATGTCTAGTTTGTTACTGTCTAATGTTCTGAATGTTCGAATGTCGAATGTCTGAATGTCTAGAATGTCTGAATGGTTCGAATGTCTGAATGTCTGAATGTCTGAATGTCTGAATGCTAATTCGAATGTCTGAATGTCTGAATGTCTGAATGTCTGAATGTCTGAATGTCTGAATGTCTAATGTCTGAATGTCTGAATGTCTGAATGCCTGAATGCCTGAATGCCTGAATGCCTGAATGCCTGAATGCCTGAATGCCTGAATGCCTGAATGCCTGAATGCCTGAATGCCTGAATGCCTGAATGCCTGAATGCCTGAATGCCTGAATGCCTGAATGCCTGAATGCCTGAATGCCTGAATGCCTGAATGCCTGAATGCCTGAATGCCTGAATGCCTGAATGCCTGAATGCCTGAATGCCTGAATGCCTGAATGCCTGAATGCCTGAATGCCTGAATGCCTGAATGCCTGAATGCCTGAATGCCTGAATGCCTGAATGCCTGAATGCCTGAATGCCTGAATGCCTGAATGCCTGAATGCCTGAATGCCTGAATGCCTGAATGCCTGAATGCCTGAATGCCTGAATGCCTGAATGCCTGAATGCCTGAATGCCTGAATGCCTGAATGCCTGAATGCCTGAATGCCTGAATGCCTGAATGCCTGAATGCCTGAATGCCTGAATGCCTGAATGCCTGAATGTCTGTCTGAATGTCTGTCTGAATGTCTGTCTGAATGTCTGTCTGAATGTCTGTCTGAATGTCTGTCTGAATGTCTGTCTGTCTGAATGTCTGTCTGTCTGTCTGTCTGTCTGTCTGACTGTCTGTCTGTCTGTCTGTCTGTCTGTATGTCTGTCTGTCTGTCTGTCTGTCTGTCTGTCTGTCTGTCTGACTGTCTGTCTGTCTGTCTGTCTGTCTGTCTGTCTGTCTGTCTGTCTGTCTGTCTGTCTGTCTGTCTGTCTGTCTGTCTGTCTGTCTGTCCGTCTGAATGTCTGAATGTCTGAATGTCTGAATATGTGTCTGAATATGTGTCTGAGTGTGTGTATGATTGATTGCGTGCGTGTGTACGTGCTTGCTTGCTTGCGTGCGTGTGTACGTGCTTGCTTGCGTGCGTGTATACGTGCTTGCTTGCGTGCGTGTGTACGTGCTTGCTTGCGTGTGTACGTGTGTACGTGCGACGTGTTCATACGTTTTGGTTACTGTTTACACGTGTTCATAGAACTACACGTTGACGTTAAACTGTAACCAGATTATGTCACAGAGCTCCAGGTTATGTAAGAAATAAGAATAAGCAACCCGCGCGTTCGAATGTCCCAACAGATGCTCAGTTTTGAAATGACCGAATTTTATACATGAAAAATAATGAATACATCTCCCCAGGAAAATGCATGTAATTATCCTTTAAACATTTCTTCAGATCAGCAATCAGTACGCTCCTGTCAAGTTTGGAGGGGAAGCAACCCTCAAATCTGCCATGCATCAACAGAAGATGTTCTTCGCCAGATGATCATCATCTGACATGCGGACAACATGGCCGGCCCACCTCAACTGTGAACTACTGAGTAAAAAGGTAAAGGCAAGTTCTTATATAGCGCAGTATCCGGTCCTCAGGACTGCTCAAAGCGCTTTTACACTTTACTTCCCTGGCAAGTCTGTTCAACCAACACCGTCTCAACTTCTCTGGGAAGCATCCAGCCATGTGCTACAATTAATGCGCGATTGCTGCTCGTACACATATCCACCACTGTCTATAGCCAGGTACTCATTTGTGTAGCTGAGTGAACTGGAGCAATGTATAGTAAAAACAACTGCCCAAGGTTTTACCACCGCAGCACAGGATTCGAAACCGGGTTCTGTTAGTCGAGAGTCCGAACCTCTACCCCTGAGCCATTGCGCTCTACAGTATAGTGTGAATGCTGCTTATGCCAATCGTAGCAAGAACGTTTGTGTTTCCGGAAACTTTTCCTGCCATTTAATCTTCAGCAACTTCCCCGAGGCAACCCATATGGGAGTGATTCAGCTTGCTGGCATGCCGATTATAAACAGTCCAAGTTTCGCATACAGACAAGAGTGATGGAAGGTGGTCGCAGACACTCTAATTCCTCTTCGTTCCCAGACATTTTGGCAGCGCTTCACAAATGTTGCACTGACTTTAGCAATTCACGTGTCGACTTTAACAATTCCGACCTCTCAGTCAAAACAGAGAAACAAATAAACAGAATATACACCATTTCCTGCAAGATTGCTGGATGCTGAACACCTGATACCAGTCTGGAGCAATTGTACAAGTCAAGAACACTGCAAAAGGCAACGAAAATCTTATCTAACGCCAACCACTTTACTGTCGAGTCACTGTGCTATGCCATGTTAGAAACATGAAAAAAGGATTATGCTATGGTATTTTACTATGCAATGTTAATGGTTTACTATGTTTTCTCTCATTTGTCTGTGGTAAACCAAAATAGATACATAGTAGATGCATTTAGCAGTTTTGCATAAACAATTTCAAAGACATTAAACAAAAAAGGTTACGTAATAATAAATTAATTTACTTTTGTTGTATCATGGTTTACTGTTTGGATTAATGTTCATTTATCAAAGTGTAGTTAAATATACTCATTTATTACATGGTTTACCATGCGTACCATGACTTTACCACAGTATTGAAAAATGTAGTATACTATTATTGACTATAACTTACTATGGGTATACTACTACAGTTTACTATGGTTTACTACATATTCATATATTCATACATATATATATATATATATATATATATATATATATATATATATATATATATATATATATATATATATATATAGGTGTATACTATGGCGAAAGCATGGTAAAATGTAGTATATTACGGTTTACTATAACTTAGTATGGATTTACTACAGTTTATTACATCTTCATGTGGATTTACTACGGTAAAGGCATAGTAAAACGTAGTATACTGTATTTTACTATAAATTACTATGGTTTTACTATAATTTACTATGGCTTACTATGTCTAAGTACGGATTTACTATGGTGAAAGTATGGTAAAATATAATATACTATGGTTTGCTATGGTTTACTGTGATTTATTGTGGATTTGCCATGGTTTACCAAAGTAAACGGTAGTAATTTTATCAGGGCTATCAGCACATCATTCACTATGTCATGTGTAGTCGCCATTTCTGAAACGCCGTAAACGCTACGGATTTTCATTGGCCAGTTTATTTTTGCCGCTGAGCACATAGCTCACGTTCGGCGCACACGGTGAGACTCTCGCTTAGCGAGGTGGAAAATATTAAACACGATAGATATTTTGCACACCGCCTCGCGTGGCACTTTGCTCACGAAAAGCGCAGCGCATACGAGAGCTTTCCGCTCACCAAACAGGCACACGTGGCTGTTACCTCAGCTGATAGCTCTCGTGTGCACCGGGCACACACACGCACACGCACACGCACACGCACACGCACACGCACACGCACACGCACACGCACACGCACACGCACACGCACACGCACACGCACACGCACACGCACACGCACACGCACACGCACACGCACACGCACACGCACACGCACACGCACA
This sequence comes from Ridgeia piscesae, assembly GCA_025642075.2. Classification (NCBI taxonomy): domain Eukaryota; kingdom Metazoa; phylum Annelida; class Polychaeta; order Sabellida; family Siboglinidae; genus Ridgeia; species Ridgeia piscesae. The sequence goes on from JAODUO010000295.1 coordinate 10,625, forward strand.
CGCACACGCACACGCACACGCACACGCACACGCACACGCACACACATCACACTAATAACACGAGAATATGTTCTGACCAATTTTTAGTTATGCATGTAAAAGAATGTGGATTAACGACACTAGAAATCAGAAGATTGAGAGGAGATCAAATAGAAGTGTTTACAATATTGAATGGGTATGAAAATATTGATAGAATTTTTTTTCTCGGTTAAGGAAGAGAGAAGGACTAGAGGACATGGAATTACATTAGCAAAGAAGCAGTGTAGACTAGATATTTTAAATTCCCATTTTCACAAAGAACAGTAAATGAATGGAACCGATTATCAGCTAATTGTGTAGGTGCTAGTAGTGTTAATATGTTAAAAATAAAATCGACATATACCTAAGAAGGGCGGGGTACATCTAGATTGATAGGTTGGACTCTCGATAAGCCAAACGGCTTCCTTGTCCACCTGCCGTCTAGAGTTGATTCTCTAGGTGGCAATCTTGTTAAATCTGGTTATAGCCCATGTGAACTACGTCAACTATGCACCGATGGGTTGGCGATATTGTTACGTAGCTTGCAATATGCAATAGTAGAAAAAACGTGCAGCATTGCGAATTTATTTAGACTTAAGTCATGTTTGCTAAACGTCAGATGAAACCAACATCTATCTGAGTATATGGGTATATAGCATCATCCATGTTGCCAATCATCTGAATCAATATGTCTACACCTACACATATACATACTGTTGCACCGTTCAACTCACCGTGTTTGACAATAAACATTCGTTGTACGTTTGGTCATTGTCACTGTTCTCGTATTCTCAAATCACCTTCCTACGTCGCAGCAGCGATGTCCAGAGAATGACCAACGTCGATATATACGACCATCATTAGCAGCAACTACCGACCGTTAAATATCAAAGCGCAATGTGCAATTAATAGTCACACGAACCCGCGGATTTGAACTGACAAATCATTATCCGCTTCGATTTCCTATTACAACGGCGTAGAGACAGTGACTATCTACACTGTCCGTTGTTAGGCGCGTTAGTTTTGTTGCTGCATGCGTCCTACCGCTAGATATCCGTAACGCGTCCAATGGTCTCTATCTATGTGCGTTTGGCCTGTTATTTTGGCGTCTATTAATAATGGACTGATTCAGCTTTGGCAAACAGTAAATAAACCCGAAGCTCTCACCAGCTCTCGCTAACAATACGTTTGACATAAATCATGTAAACATAACCCGGAATGAACGGACGGTGCGAGGTATTGCACATTCATTGGGTGTTAATCAGAATCAAGGTTCAACGCCAGAGTCAACAGTGAATCCCGTTTCGCCAACATTGCTATTGTGTTCATGGCGTATAGCGCCAAATAACTAAAAGAGAATTTCTCAGAATTGGAACGCCGTGGTTGTGCTGAAGAATTGTACGTGCCTTGACTGTATCGACTTCGGCAAACAATTTGTAGTGGCTTTGTGATTGAAGACGCTTCCTCGATTGATTTGGCGAATATGATTCATTGGTGTTCATATACATCATGTACTACGCAATTATCTGAACTAGTATACGCACTCGAGAACGATTTAAGGACAGAATATGCCTATTGATAACATCTTCAAAAGAATAGTGGCTACCCGAAAAAAAACATCCATTGATTGATTGATGCGTATGATCGCGTATTTTTCTGGGGAATTGACCGTGTCCCTATTGCAGGTGTTACTATATATTTGAATAAAACATATTGTGTCACTATATTTTGCACTGGAAGGGAAACCAACAGTTACTTGAAATAATCTTGCCCGCACTTCTCGTCCCTTTTTGGTTCCCCGATTGGTGCATAATATAATATAATATAATATAATATAATATAATATAATATAATATAATATAATATAATATAATATAATATAATATAATATAATATAATATAATATAATATAATATAATATAATATAACACGCATGCTCTTGTGGGCTTTGTAAGTACAAAAAGAACAAATTCTGCTCTTTACATACATTTTAAGCTCTTCCTGTAAATGTTAGGTTAGCTTTTGACATAATCAGAACGTTGCAATTTACTGGTGTGTAATAATACTACTAATATTATTATGTTCTAATTATCATTGTATTTTGTACTTTGTAGACCATTTTTATGAGGGCGGGTGGGTGTCACCGATGCTATCCAAATTAATTTTAGCTTGGATATTTTTTATACAACGTCCCTTAAACGTAATCCCGAATCTGACGTCACAAACATAATATATATGAGCATGACGTCCGTCATATTTTATAGAGTGCCTGCCTTCTGCCAAATTAATGTTTCCCGCATGCGGTTCTCGTTTGAATAATTCTGGTGCCACAAAAGAACTCATTTTGCTGCCAGAATTTAAATCAGATATACGACCAAATATGCAACATCTTTGTAAGTGCCGCCGCCATTTGATAAGCTTCACGGACTTGACGGTTAGGCAAACAGCGCTGTAATGGAAGCATCGAGCTGCGTGCAAATTCAGATTTCAACTGTATGGTACACATTCATTTGCTAGATCACTCTTTCTCACATTAATTAAGATGAGACCCTGCAATGTTAACTACTGTAGACTTTTTTTATGGAAATGTATTTTATATAGTTAGGAGAACAAAATTAGCTTGGTTGCTACATGTGCAACCTTTAGCATTTCTCAGAATTCAAGATTCAGCATTCAAGATGGCGGTCTCGGTCATCTTGAATTTTGGCCAATTTTCAACTTTTGATTTCGATAACATAGAGGGTCGAAATGGACTCCCCATTCTGGCAAACCATTAAAAAGAGGTATTACACGACCCTCTATGACATCGAGATCAAAAGTTGAAAATTGGCCGAAATCCAAGAAGGTCGAGACCGCCATCTTGAATTCTGAGAAATGCTAATGGTTGCACAAGTAGCAACCAAGCTAATCTTGCTCTCCTAACTATATAAAGTACATTTCCATAACAACAGCTTAAAGTAGTTAACACTGCAAGGTCAACATTATGGCAACTTGACTACTACATACGGCTCTCGCTGAAACGACGTTGTTCTATTTGTTGCCAGAGTCGCAACGAAACATCTAGTGCGGAAAGAGCGACAGCGCAACGCCTGGAAGAACCATGTTCTGTGACGTTTCCGCGTCAAATTAGTGCATCCGCCATGATGTCTCTGTTTGTCCAGCAATTATGTCCGATCAATTTGCTTACTTTGCGGGAGTGCGGGGGGGTATTTTCATGACTCGTGATTTGCAACATTATTTCTTCCTGAAACGTATGTTTATCCATGAGTTTCGTGATCAGGTACGACAGCGTGAAACGTAGCCAAGGAGACTGTGATAGTGACCCCCCCCCCGGCGGCGATTGTGACACCCTCGCGGGACTCCGGAACTGGAGAGCGGCGAGAGGCAGAGCGGGGAGCGTGGTCGAGCTTGTTTGTTTGTGTTGGCAGTTTTAGCTTGTTATTAAACCGTTTAAGGCAACTTGAAGTACGTCGTTAAATATATCGCACTGATGCCGTGACCAGTCATACAGAGATGTACTATTGTTGTTGTCAGTTCATCCAACTTTGTTAAGTCTTAAGCCAAGGAAATGTTCCGCAATTGCAATGCACAACTCAGTATGGTGAATGGCTTCGTGATGCCATGAAGTTAAGTCATAGCATAGCTCGACGGGAAAGTCGCAAGACCACCCTTCGCCACAAGACAGCGTACGACATGAAGGCTACTCCAGTTAATTTCCCGAAAGGAAGCTGGGTATGGCGTTACAGAACAGCCACAGGTAAGGTGAAAGCTGGCTTCGATGGCATCACATCCGGACAAAGTACTTCGTAGTGAGTGCGATACGCATCGTAGAAACTCGTTGAAGCGTGAGGGTCGCGGTAGCAGAGATTCGTCACACACGGTGAAAATAAAAAGTCGAAATCTCTCAGCATCCGATAACGACGGTAGTTTAAATATGCCGGTGGAGCGAACTTTGGATGTGCCACAGAGCGCAAGTGTGAAATCAGCTAAGCGTTACCTAACTATAACGAAAGCGTCTGCGCCGCCGATGGACTCTTGAACGAACAGGCAATGTTGAAGTGTACAAAGCTGTATCGCAGCACAGTAGTGCCACAAACAAGACGCAATCGAACGCGAGCGAGCCGGCTGTCGGCGGCAGAATGTCGAAGCGACGTCGGACACTTCCGGACCTCTTCGCCTTCGGTGTGCCACTGAATTCTAGTTACACCACTTATGCATAATAATGCCTTCGTAAACTACAGCATGTGCGTGCGCTTAATTTGAATAATTTGAACGATATATGAACAGTGATGTACGGAAGGTTACCCGTTACAATGTCTCATTTTAGTACCCATGTTTGGGCATGCGCAGCCGGCAAAATATCAGACTGGGTTATGTTCCATGTGTTGATTATAAATAATTATATCGATCTTTATAGTTACTAGTGTAAATACAAGTGTTTATCCGTAAACAAATATGTGTTTGTGACGAATGTGTAACCTTTTGAAGGTGCAATGTGTTCGTACTAAGTCATGAGACGCGCCTGTTCATGCAGTATTTATTTAGAAAGTAGTCTGACAAGATCGTAATGAAGGCCAGGCGTTGCTGATTTCAAACAGTGGTGGCATGGTGGATATGCAGATCTCTGTTAGCATTTTATGCAAACTGACATAAATCACCAATACTGGTGACATGATGGATATGTAGATCTCTGTTAGCAGTTGCACGCAATCTGACATAAATAACCAACAGTGAAAAAACATAGTTGGTCGCGTCAGTGACACAATCTGTTACACTGGCAGAGTGATACCAGTTCTATATTAGTCAGCATCACAATTGGAACACATTCGCCAGCTGAATACCGTGTTATTGGTTTCCAGGCAGACTGTATCTTATGTATCAATACGAATTGATACACTACTGTCGTGTGCAATATGTATTAGTTGCACATTAGAATATGTCTTATTTTAAATGATGGTGTATAATCATTGATGTGTATGTGTGTGTGTGTGTGTGTGTGTGTGTGTGTGTGTGTGTGTGTGTGTGTGTGTGTGTGTGTGTGTGTGTGTGTGTGTGGGGGGGTGGGGGTGGGTGTGTGTGTGTGTGTGTGTGTGTGGTGGGTGTGTTGTGTGGTGTGGTGTGGTGTGGTGTGGTGTGGTGTGGTGTGGTGTGGTGTGGTGTGGTGTGTGGTGTGTGGTGTGTGTGTGTGGTTGGTGTGGTGTGTGTGTGTGGGGTGGGTGGGTGTGTGTGGTGTGGGTGTGGTGTGGTGTGGTGTGGTGTGGTGTGGTGTGGTGTGGTGTGGTGTGGTGTGGTGTGGTGTGGTGTGGTGTGGTGTGGTGTGTGAGTGTGTGTGAGAGTGAGTGAGTGAGTGAGTGAGTGAGTGTGTGTGTGTGTGTGTGTGTGTGTGTGTGTGTGTGTGTGTGTGTGTGTGTGTGTGTGTGTGTGTGTGTGTGTGTGTGTGTGTGTGTGTGTGTGTGTGTGTGTGTGTGTGTGTGTGTGAACTGGAGTGGAATGGGAACCTGCCACTGATCCAACCTTTCTCTGTCGCCAGGAACAATGCGTGTCTGTCAGCTACCAGTCATTAATGTCACTGGGAATTGCAAACACTGTTTCTGATATATTAAATGCGATTTGTTCGGTAGTCTAGCTGGTGTATTCTCGTGTTACTAACATTGTTTAAAGCACATGGTCTTGGTTTAATAAGAATCGTGCAGAGACAATATTATTATACTAGATAAAGTGGCAAGGAGAGTTTATCGCGTACTGTGTGGTCAGAAATGAAAAACTTATTTTCTTGCGTAGCTAAGTGAGGATTCCATTTGTGTGTAATGACACTGAAGTAGCCGTCCAAATTTCTCGTTCAGCAGAAGGCCAGAACTTGTAGTGATATTTTTGCTGGGAATCGTTTGTTGAAGTAAATTTGTAGTAAGTAGAAGTTACACGATTTGTATGAATATCCATTTTATAAGTGGTATATCCGAGCAAGGATTAGAAACGCTGTCCAGGTGCAGAATCCGAAATGCATTATTTCAAGAAACAATTCTATACAGTGGGTTTCAACAACAGCACATAAGGAAGAAAAACATGAATATGCATTAATTTTAATAACTCACGAACAGTTTATTTCTTCACCTTCTTTGAACGGAAATACAATTTCCTGAATAGAATATTACTTCCGCCTTGCAGATTCCTTTCTTTCGATCTTTTGTCCAGTTGAGCTATTTTTGGAGTAATTCGTCTCCAGATCCGCTTCGTTCCTGCGTTGAGTAACTTGACCACATCCTGTTTATTTATTCCTGGAGTAATTCGGTCAGTTCCCGCACTGAACTCTGACCTGGAGTCATTCGGCAAACTGCGGTTCATGTCTCTCTTCTTGAGGTAATTCGGCCAGAACCATTTAATTTCTTCCTGGAGTAATTCGGTCAGATTCTGTTAATCTCTTCCGGAAGTAACTTGACCAGATTTTCGTTATTTCTTCCTGGAGTAATTCGGTCAGACCCTGCTCATCTGGTCAGTGACCCGGATCTCGTTGGCGAAGGCGTGTCACGACATGTACTTTCCGGTGCCTTCCGTAGTTCAAGATAACAATATCGTCTAAACAAACAACACTATCTACATCTGCACTTTGAAGCAGACATTACTGTGGTGGCGCGAGTGTAGGAACGAGAGTTTCGGATCCACACGAAACGAACTTAATGTGCCTCTGTAAGGTGCGGTGACCGTTCCACTTCCATTAAATGCATTTCTAAAAATCGAGAATAAATAGGGTGAAGGTATGTACGACCCTCCAAATTGCGTTTAAAAAGAGGATGTCTACTCATAGACATTTCCAGATTACTGTGATGTTCTTATATACTATATATATATATATATATATATATATATATATATATATATATATATTTTATATATATATATATATATATATATATATATATATATATATTTCAGGTACACTGTCAGTATTTAGTTACTTTATTAAAGCTTGGAACAATGTTCGCAGTTTGAAAGTTTTTACCGCGCAGTACGTTCAATTGGCAAACAAAACGTCCAGTTTCAATGCAAACCTTAGGGGTCGTACATAATTGTCAACATTTTCAGAAGGGTACACACTGAAGGCTAATAGGAGAGGTCGGAGGTTTCCGTACGGTTTTTTCTTCCGAAAATTAGCATTTATTTTACTGACACTGTTGTAACCTACTTACTTATTGTTCACACAATAATCAACATATTGGTGAACTCTTTGAGGATGGGATGTGGGTCGAGAAAACGCGTATTCTTTGTACGTTTTCGAAAATGTTCACGATTATGAACGACCACTTAGTGGCAATAATAGCGACATGAAGCGAGCAGAGTTAACAGCAGAACCAGATGGAGGACGCTTTACTAAGCGAGAAATTGTCCACAATGTTAAAGTTGCGCTCGCCAAATGGCGTGTACTGTTCGCTTGACGTAAAATATTAATAGTTGGTTTGCAGTAAAGCGTGGCAGCCTTTTATATCGCGTTACTATACCTTGACTTACTGGGTCTGAACCATTGCCATTCGCACATGACATACGAGAAACCATGGGTGGTAGTATAAAAAATTAAAAATTATACTACGCCGTTTTCAGTCATTACATGTGCTTTACATTTTACTCCTGGTAGATCTGTTCAATCGAACACCGTCTCGCCATTTGTGGAAGAAATCTATCGTGTTACAAAATAAATATTGCTAATGCCTGAAGACTGTTTATATGCAAAATAGCCATTGTCTACGGCCATGTACTCAGTCATACAGCTGGCTGAACTAGAGCAACGCAGAGTGAACGAATTTGCCCACGGTCGACCCGGTATCACAGGATTCGAACCTGGGTTCTCTCAACTGAAAGTCCGACGATTCAGTTACTGCGCCACTGCGCTCTGTGTACGTGTGCACGTCCACAAAGTCCTAAAATACGAAAAGCATTGGAAGGGGGATGGTTCGTCACGTACAGCATAAAATTAATGTATATGGTGGCGCAACTACCGAGTGGAACACCGATGTTATTGTGGTTATTTGAACCTAACAACGTGGTACGTGTAATCAATGCGGTAGCAACTATACCACGTCGGTTGAACGCGAAGGTTTGCCCTAAATCGCAAATCACCCATCACATGTTGATAGGGGTGGGGTGTCGGATTGAACCAATAGGCCTTAAGCCACACGATACGTCCTTTTGTGGACTCTGCGAACTTGAAACCATCCTTCAAATCTGCCCCACCCGCGCGCCCCGCAGTAAAACATGTGGCTCAAATTGTGTGGATTCGTGTCGCGGCAGTATCGTGTGTCTGCAGTTATAACACTCATTTGTTAAACTGTGCCTTTCTCTCGTTAAACGGATCCGGTTGGGGCGTCCCACCGGACCAGTGATGGCCAGTCAGCCGGGACAGGTGACAGGCGTGGGAGGCGTATTGAATACACGTGAAAGTAGGTCGCACGAAATCAACGGCCCCGTAACGTTATAAGGCAAGGCTGAGCTGGCACGTGAGTTGTCGTCTGACTGAAGACCGACGGTGCACGTGCGGTATGCGAAACCTTCCCGGAAATCGGTCAGAGTTTGCGTTCACGCTGTCGATAGGCCTACCGGAGCGATCGTTAAGATGTCTGATCCCGAGATAGCGAGACCGACCACCACGCAGGTATGGCACTCATAGCGAGCGTCTGTGTCACTTGTGCAGTTGTGTGAGTGTTGTACACGCTGACGTTGTGTCTTTGTGTCATTGTTATGTGTGCACCGTACGTAGTCGTAGATAACTCTGTGGCCTGCACGCATGTCTATGGCGTACGTAGGCCCTATGCACAGCCGATGACAGGGGTTCCACCGTTGTGCCTGTGGTGACATGCCACAGTTGATTTCCCCATTGTACTGTTTCGTTGATTCCATGCTACGTTTCTCGTATAATTGAGAGATTGTGTAGCCTCCATTCATATATGTGCTATGTAAAACTCGTGATATTCTCCTACTGCATTCTCACACAAAAGCAACTGCCAACCTGACACCCCTTCATTTTTGCTAGAATCAGCCAGTGATATGCCATGTTGACATCTCGTAGCCAAATGACACCTGTATGCTAACGCACGCAGTCACCGTCTGACAAATGTCAATATTTGACAGTCCACTGATGCCACCCTGCCAGCTGTCTTGAACCGTGGTACTACCGTATACCTGGAAACGCTTGAACAACCTTTGGCCAAATATAACAACATACCATTTACAGGATGTGTTATCATGATTTGATTAGGACGGAACCACAGTATATAATAATAATAATAATAATAATAATAATAATAATAATAATAAATTCTTATTCGAAGATCAAGCTCAGTGGTGCGATAAAATCAAGGGATTAAGCAATCTCGTAATCGTAAACAATGCGCGAGTCGTCAACGGATGAATGACAACACGCGCATTGTTTACGATTACGAAACTGCTTAGTCAACGGATGGATGGTGGTGCCAGGAAGCTAAGGAGGATAGACAGCATTAAAGAGATATGTTTTTAGACGCCGGCGGAATGAAAGTTAATGTCGTTCTAATTTAACACTGGCAGGAAGCGAATTCCACAGAGTTGGTGCAGCAATTAACAGAGATAGCTCGGGTTCCAGCTTTCGATTTCACCCGAGGAATATGAACAGGATTACTACTGACTGATGGTAGCTGCCTGGAATATCTTGCTGGAGGGAGCAGCGAATTCAGATATGTTGATTGTATTGATGAGAGGGCTTGATAGGTTATTGTACAACTCTTGAAAATAGTGCGATAGTGCACGGGGAGCCAATGCAATGATTTCAGAAGCGGAACTGAGCGAATAAAATCAAGGAGAATGCGTAGCTACCATTGCCAAACAATTTTGGACATGTTGAAGTTTTTACTATACCTTTGTTTGCAGTATTGGAAAGGAGAGAATTGAAGTAATCAAGTATGCTGCTTACTAAATATGTTGCAAAGGTTTTAGCCATATAATAAATATACCGGCGAATACGGCGAAAATCGCAGATATGGTCAAAATAGCAGCGATGTTTTTGAGATATATTGTTTGAAATTGAAGTTTCCATCAAACGTTATTCCGAGAGTTTACACTGAGGCGGCTGGTGTGACACTCTGACTCAAAAAATGTGTGTCCGGAATAAAAAAAACATTTACACTGCGTCGGGGTACCAAGTATGAGAAATTCGGTCTTATTTTGGGGGGGGGGGTGGTTGGTTTTCACTCTCTATTCAATGACACTAAGCTCTGTTATCCAAAGTCAAAACCAATTACCCCAAAACATTACATGAGGTAGACAGCGTATCTGAGAAACAGTTTCCGATCTCAAAGGCGTAAACCAGAAGTAAACCAGCTCAGTGCTGTGCCAGATATGCCGTGCCACATTGATAAACGTGTAATGTCGTGGTCAATTGTATCAAATGCGGTAGATAGGTCAAGCAGGGTCAGAGCGGTAACTTTGCCATTATCAATGTTAAGGCTAATGTCATTACGTACTTTTAAAAGAGCCGTTTCTGTGGAGTTTGTTTGTACGCAGACTGCGACACATTGGAGTCATTTGTCTAGATGTGAGACATGAGACGATTAGCTCTAACCTTTCAAGTACATTTGAAATAAAGCTCAAGTTGGAAATGGGTATGTAGCTGTTTAGGTCTTCTTTAGGCAGAGTTATCTTCATAAGAACTGGGTTTACACGCGCGCCTTTAAAACCAATAAGCCGGAGCATAGTGATGCATATATAAAACATTACTCACTCCGTTATAATTACCCGGACCCCGCCCACGAAACAAATCACCGCTGGAGCGTTATAAATAGCTGCTGGACATGACACTGAAATAGGGGGAAAGTGTTGGACGTTTTCGCGATTCGACTGTGTTAGTGATGGTTATTTCCCCCGGTTCGACTGGGTAGGGTTGGCGATTCTGGAGAACCTCTACTTTTGTGTAAAAAAAACAATTTCCCCCACCAATGACTTACGAGGTTTACACCGGTGTGTGTTTCAGACTAGAAATGTGCAGCTGGCTGAGGCGAAGGACCGTGCCCAGTCGACGGCGACTATCGCAATGTCCGTCGTTCACGTTGCCTACCTCAGAGCTCTGATCGTCGCAGGGCCCGACGCCAACCGCTTCTACACGCTAGTGCTGTGGCTCGTCATCGTCTCGCTCGTTCTACAGGTTCGCATTGAGTATTGCTCTTATCGCGTAAGAAAGACTACACGTAGTACCAAAGCAACTTATCGTGAATGAGCTACTTACTTACCTGATTCTCTTCGTGTGGGATCATACATGAGGCCGCAACCAAAGAACGTCACTTGTCTTGCAGCTTTCGACTGGGCTTGGCTGGCATCCTTCCTGATACCAGCTTCCTGGGTAGCTTCACTCATTGCACCATTTACATTTTGATCTTTGACATTGGTTTCTGTAGCATAACGTTTTTATGTGGTGAGGGTGCTAACCTCACGCACCACCCTCCTCCTTTCTCAGCCGGGCTTGGGACCGGCCATGGCGGAGTTCGTCAATGAGTTACGTGCACTTTAAATGCCATTTTAAGTAGAACACCAGTTACATGTTATAATTACAATACGCAGACCACTGCAGCAAGTGTCTTAATCTGAGTTGTCGAACTGCAGCGATGACAGCTTACGATAACAACTCTATCTAACATTAACAGTAATTAATAACAACATTACACAACATGAATTTCGAATTTGCTTGGTTCCAGCGAATATGCACTCGACCATAAATGGCGTTTCTAACATTAATAAACTATAGCTGACAACCGGAAGTACCCTACTGGTTAGTTGCGGTCTTGCGTGGTTAACATAGATGCCGTGTTTCCGCAGGTGGCGGCGGGTTTGCTCGCATTGGCCATCACTCAGATGAAGTCGTACTATCAGACACACCATGACGACATGTGTGCCGACATCCGGGCCATGTGCTGCTACTGTTGTTGTCCGCCGCGTCCACCGACCAAATCGTGCGACGTGACCGACCGCGAAGCTCAGCATTCCGAACCGGGCGAAACAGCCTCCTGCGAAGCACGGCAGTCGCCTACGGGGTGCTTCACAAAGTGCGTCGGCCATTCTCCCATATCCGAGTACGAGAGATCCATCTACCTGCACACTGAAGCCATCCGCAAACAGATCGTTACGGTGAGTTTAATTGACGAACTTTTACATTCTTCTCCGAGTCTGTTCCTCTCCGTCGTCGTTTTCTTCTTCTTCTTTCCGTCTTCTCTTTCACCTATCTGTTTCTATTTCGTTTTGTTAATATCTTTGTACTTCGTCTCCTGCTGCCTTTCTTCTTTCTATTATCTTCTCAATCGTCTTTTCCTTTACCAGCGTCTTCTGTTAGAAAATCACACTGTGTGGGGTATAATCCCACAAAGGCCACATCAAGTCAAAACTAGTAGATCTAGCTCATCGAGACACCTTGTTGATTGAATGGCATTATTATAAAAGTTACTTACTCACTCACTCACTCACTCACTCACTCACCCACTCGCCCCCTCACCCACTCACACACTCACACACTCACTCACTCACTAATGACATGTTGCAAAGAAAAACGAAAACAAGGCAAACCGTATCTAACAAATGTGTAACTCTCACTGACAAACTAACAATTCTGCATTTTCTCCGATACCAAATTCGCTTCAATGCGGACTCTTAACCATTACATCGTATGCATTCAGGTGGAACAGGAAGGGATCGAAGCAGAATGCAACATGGCTGCCGCTAGTAACGCAATCGCCGACTGCCGAAGCAAACTGGAGACACTTCGGAAGGAGAAAGGTACAATGGACGAGAGCGACTACAAGGAGAAGTTAAAGAAACTGACAGACGAGGAAACGATGGCTGAGAGTCGCTTAGCACGGTACAAGAGGACAACGGACAAGCTAGAGGTAGCGAAGAGGAAGAGCAAAGCGCTCAAAGAACGAATGGACAATATCCTGCAAGAAGACATCCTAAAGAGGGTCACCTTCTGGCAGAGTGCACTCAACTACGTGCTCTATGTCATAATCGTGAGCAACATCTTCATCACGGGGTTAGGGTGGGGTGGAACCGTAGAGGAAAGTGGGGTTGGGACGGGGACAAGAGGTGTCGCGAACAATGTCAGTGTCGTTTCCGATGCGAAGTGAAGTTTATTTAGAAAAAAAAGGATATTTTCTAAATAATTCGTATTAGATTCGCATAAAATGCAGCTGGCTGCATACAAGACGATTTGTGTGCAAGGTATGATGTATATTTAGCGAGCAGTATATTAAATGGCTTGGTGTGATGGCAGAAATGGCGACAAATCTAGAACGAATTGAACAGTCGAGATACAACATATACATACACTTGTTCATGGTGAAATAATAGATGCGAATAAAAATAACAGTCTCAGGTTCTGTGCTACGTCGATTGTTGGTTGCTGGTTGTTTAGTCTGTTCTTGAATGTGTACAATGTACAGACCAGTCCTCTGCATCGTTGTTCAATTGGTTTCAACTGTCTCATGCGAGTAAATCGAGACGCAGTCGTTAGAACATGTATTTGGTATCATTGACATGTGACAATTAGGTATTTCATGCATGTTATAGTAGTGTATTTGATAACTGCGTAATACACGTATGATATGCAAAAAGGCGTGTTCTTCTACATATAAAGGCATAATAATATAACACATTGTTGGACGTTGCTACGGGTGCCGTAATCTCTCACTTAGAGAGGAAGTATCCTTTTAGGAAAGTCGTGGAAAATAAGCTTCTTGGATTTGAGTATCCGGTGCCTCTGACACCCCACGAGAATTGTACATAAGTTATATACTATTGTATTTTATTTTCAGCTATTGTTTGTATAGTTGTTCCACGTTTTTTGTTATACATAAAAATCATAGCCACACAAATGCTTGTATTGTTTTTACATGTTATTTAATACCGTGTGTCGGCGATGTCCAATAGTACCCAGGGTCTTGGTCTGTCGGTCAGCAGCAATTTTAAGAAGAACACCAATGTGCTGTTGGATGACCACCAGACACCTTTGACGTACTCATTGGTTAGAAAGTAATCGAAATTGTGGAAGACTTTACGTACCTGGGAAGTTCCATCAACAACCAGGATCAACTGCAGATTAGTTAAAACATCCGCAGCCTTCAACCAGCTAAACAAGATATCGACAAGCAAGAAGTTCACAAAATCGTTCTGTCCACCTTATACTCTATAGCTGCGGAAATTGGCATCTGAAATCAAACCAGTCAAAGTCACTTGACGGCTTCGACTCAAGATGCATAAGGAAGATTTTAGATATCAAATGGAGCGGCTTCACTACCGGTAAGGACGTCAGGGACCGCTCGAGGCAAACTCCAGTGACCTGTACGACCTGCAAGCGGCGCCTGGACTGGCCGGGGCATGGTTCCCGATTCCCCCACAAGATTTGTCTTTCATGTGTTATGGTGGACGCGGGAAGGATGAGAGGTCGGCCCAAAACGTACTGGCACCAGCCCATCTAACGGAATTTCCAACGAGGAAACAGAAGTCGGGATGACATAAGGCTGCTGACTGCTGACCGATCCAACTGGAGAGCGAGAGCTGCTAAGTCTAAGTAAGTAGGCTACCATTGGGCAATTAAACAAAATAAGCACACACAACACATACGCACGCTCACACACATACATGTATACACTCACACACGCACGCACGCATGCACACACGCACACGTACGCACGCGCGCGCGGCTACACACACGCTTACTTTGTCGACGAAGAGCATACTTTCACATTCACATGGACACTTGCTTGTTTCATAGGCGTAGTGGACAGCAGGAAGGCTTTTCTTCTGAATGATTGTAATTTGGCAAATCAGATTCAAACTATCTAACAGCTAAATGTTAACACACACACACACACACACACACACACACACACACACACACACACACACACACACACACACACACACACACACACACACACACACACACACACACACACACACACACACACACACACACACACACACACACACACACACACACACCACACACACACACACACACACACACACACACACACACACACACACACACACACACACACACACACACACACACACACACACACACACACACACACACACACACACACACACACACACACACACACACACACACACACACACACACACACACACACACACACACACACACACACACACACACACACACACACACACACACACACACACACACACACACACACACACACACACACACACACACACACACACACACACACACACACACACACACACACACACACACACACACACACACACACACACACACACACACACACACACACACACACACACACACACACACACACACACACACACACACACACACACACACACACACACACACACACACACACACACACACACACACACACACACACACACACACACACACACACACACACACACACACACACACACACACACACACACACACACACACACACACACACACACACACACACACACACACACACACACACACACACACACACACACACACACACACACACACACACACACACACACACACACACACACAACACACACCACCACACACACACACACACTGGCATAGACACCAGATACAAAGAATATTAGTTATGAAATGCGTCTAAAAGAATGTGGTTTTACAACACAAGAAACCAGAAGATTGAGAGGAGATCAGATTGACAGATATTTACAGAAATATTTTTTTCACGGTCAAAGAAGAGAGAAGGACTAGAGGACCTGGAGTTACATTAGCAAAGAAGCAGTGTAGACTAGATATAAGAAAATGTTCATTTTCACAAAGAACAGTAAACGAATTATCCAGAGCGTTTGGGATGGGACCTCAGGGGATTGCAATTTTCAAGTTTCATCCATACATACGTACTGCACATAAATACACACGCAAGCTCGATTACTGTAATTATAAGTATTCTTCACATTAATTTTTGTTATACTGCATAACCCTGCGTATATTTATAGTCATCTATGTTCCATAGGTGGCAGCACTACTCATTCTAGCCTTCATTCTGTACAAGTTCAAAGTTGTGTAGATTGTTGATAATTACGCAAGTTCATACCAATATAGTGGTCATATGCTAACTGTGTTCACCATAAAACATATATGTGCTGTTAGTCAAACAAAAGTGAGCTACACAGTTACTTTTTCGAAGAAGCTATCTGACCGGATATAACGACATATCAGCAAACGCGCATGAACGGAAATCAATTTTTGTGCCTGGACGGGATACTTTGTGTAAGTTTTTGTTTACATGATATCGAAGAGCTTCCAGAGCAACAAAATACGTTTATTCTCTTCATATTTATGTCTACGGTGACCCCCGTAGTTAACCAATTACAGGACTGATTTAATGTGACCTTCTGGTATACAGGTAAATATGATTGGAAGCATCTAGCACAGTTTGAGCTTGCTTGGTCAACCTGCTGCATGGCGACAGCATGACGCTGAAAAGTGAAGTCCGAATTCAGATAGTTAGATTCGCATTCGGCATTGTCTTTTAATTTGAATAAGTTGTCATTTTTGTGTTATCAGGCTCTGGCAGTATTTCGTAAATGTTCGATTTATGTGCATCGATATACCGTACATGACCATTTGACTCCTCAGGAGCGTTGGCCAGTCTTCAAACAAGACAAGATACGTCAAATCAGTGCACTGCCACTAGTAACTTAAATTAACTAGATGTTAGGCAAAATTTAGGCAGATTAGACAGGTAATTGTTAGTGTTACTGCCTTTAAAAAGTATGACATCGTGAATTATAGCTAGCGAGTCTACACTGACTGCAGTAATTATGACTATCTAATATACTTTGTGCAGTAGACCCTATTCCTAGACACAGGACGAGCTATGCCACTGTCTCTAGAAAAAGACCCAGACTAGAAGGAATGATAAATGAGTGCCAATACAGTATGAGTATTGTGTTACTGAGTTATAGCATTATTTATTTGTTATATATAAAATAGCATTAATTTAGACATAGTTGAGCACATAGAGTCAAAACTCATGAAACTGAAACAAGTTATACACCTGGAGGTTTTCAGTCAACTGTATGAAGGGGTACCTGGCTATAAACAGTGGTGAATATGTGTATATAAATAGTCTTGCATTAATTGCGGGATTCTGGATGCTTCACAGAGCAGTCAAGATAGTGTTCGATTCAAACGAAATACAGGTCTAACACGGCCAGAGAGTAAAGTGTAACACACACTAAGCAATCATAAAAACCGGATCCTGCACTATATAAGAACTAGTCTTTTTACGTGTTTGCAGCTTGTAAGAAATACACTTTGTATACATAAAATATTAAGTTTTTGTTTGCTGAGAATTTTTAATTTTCCTGTATTAAAAAAATCAATATTACTAGAAAAAAATGGCCTGATTTACTTTACTTGATCTGGCGGTAGTGATGCAATGACCATCATACTATCTATTAAAGTATTATCCTTGGGTGGAAGACTTACTTTTCAGGCTCTGTGGCTTGATCTGCTCTTGAATAGTGCAGAATGTTCATGAAATTGACCTATTACACAGATTTACAGTGTGTGTTGAAGGCATGTCACTCCAAGTTGGAGACATGCAAATTTCAACTACCCACACATGGCTTCAATGCAAACACTGGCTACACATCAGATTTACAATACTTTTTAATGTTTACGTTATTTTTTATTTTGTTGTTTGAAAGTACATCTTGCAGTTGGTGAGTGTTGCCTGGTGTGTGCTGAAAAAAGTCGGCTAGTCAGCGGAACTAATTGGCACCAACTGCTTTTTACGCCAACTGAAGTCGGCATTAGTCGGTAGGTGTGTGTTTAGCATTACGAATCGTCAACAACATGAGTTATAGTAGTCAAAAATGTTCGGATGATGACTGCGCAAATGGTATGATTACTATGATATCGTATTGCCCACTTGTGAACATTCTCAAGTCTCAGAAAGTGAAATCAATTCTGATGAAGTGGTAGTAGACTGGGAGTGACCTGTCGTTTTCCTGGACCTGGCATATACAATGTACATGTCAGTGTCAATGGTTTACCAGACATACCAGCTAAATCTAGACGAGACAAACATAGGGAGGAATGTGTTTGATCTCGATCGCCTTCTTTGTAGAACGCAGTGGCTCAGGGGTAGAGCTTCGGACTCTTGACCAAGAGGACCTGGGTTTGAATCCTGTGCTGCAGCGTTAAAACCTTGAGCATGTTTTTTCACTCTACATTGCTCCAGTTCCCTCAGCTGTATAAATGAGTAACTGGCTATAGACAGTGGTGGATATGTGTATGAGCAGTCTTCATGCATTAATTGTAGCATATGGCTAGATGCTTTCCAGAGAAGTTGAGATAGTGTTTGATTGAACAGGTCTGTCAGGGAAGTAAATTGTAAAGCGCTTTGAGCAATCCTGACGGTTGTATATTACGCTTTATAAGAACTTACCTTTACCTTTTATCTTTCAGAACAGTTGCTGGAGGGGGGTGTTAATTCATGCAATTCATACCTGGTTTATTGGAGTGGGGGGCTGCCATGGGAAATTGGGAATGCTGTAAGCACAATAATATACAAACAGAATTCTCAAAGAACCATATGTTCAGTGCATTGTTGCCAAAAAACATAAATGTAAATTAATACGATCAATAATTAATGCCATCCAACATTCTTGAGCCACATTCCGTAACTGTTATGTTAGTTGTTAGTCTAGCAATTATGCTGCTATGTAAACTGTTGTATGAGGTTCACTCTCTGCTTAGTGAAAATAATATTTGATTTTTAATGTGCTACTAGCACTGTGAATATATGAATTTCTGAAATAAAGATATTTCCTTACAAAACATATGTTGGTATAAATTTGTTAAAAAAAAGTGAATAATTGATATATAAACAAATGCTCAGTTGCATTGTTGTAAATTGTTGTGCAAATTGAGGATATTTGTATTCTATATGCAGGAATTTATTGAGATTTGGAATATTTGGAATTTGTAAGAGTACTAATTTGTAACATAAGTTTGCTGTGTTGAATGTGGGAAAATGGGACATGTTTGAACATCAAAACATATTGCAGTCAACTCATCCACTTTTGCAGCATTACCTGTAGAACATACACACTGGATGTATGTTCACCAGTAGAGCGTCATACCTTTCAAATGCAAACATTGTTACAGTCTTACTAAAGTTGTTAAAGGCAACTACATACCTTCAGCATATGTATTATATAATAAGTGTAGTCTTTGACATTTTAAGTAATAAACTAGTTCCTAGGAACATACACCCTCATTGTAATGCAACACATACAGCTCACTATCAGTGAATTTGTCACAACAGTATTGCCACTGCCGTTTTCCTGTCACATTCATTCATGCATTGAGCCAGTGTCCCTGTCGGGTTCACTTAATGAGTTCATAAATTACAGTTGTCAATGCATGTACTGGCAATTGAGGCATTTTTCTAATCGTTAGTGTCGTTCAGTTTCCATGGTAACTTAATCACTGTGAATCAGCTTCACAAAGCATGAGATCACTGCTTTAAACGCTAGTCGAATGCAGCCAAATTACTCAGTTTGCCGTTGTGTTTATACCGTTGCTATGGAGACTCAGTATTGCTCATTGATTACCGTTCTGCAGTATTCATTCAGTTATGAGTGTGTGCTCTGGGGTAACAGTGAAGGTAAGAAGTCTCATGGTTTTATGGTCATGGTACATGTGTTAACACTGTTATATTTTTATAATCACATTTATTATAAACTTGCTCTACCTATGTTAAGTAGTACTCTGCTTGGACACTTGATGGCAGCACGTGCTAACATTCAATAGACCGTGTTGATTTGATTGACCATCCGTGCCGTGCCGTGCTGTGATGTGCGTATGCCAGAATAACAACAGAATGATACGCAACGTGTGCGTTGCACATTCTTATTGTTGTGGCTATTATGGGTGTCATTGTTCAGCGTGAACAATAACAGGCAAGTCAGGCTGGCAGTATTAATCTTGTTTACTGGCTGGTAAATCTCTATATAGCGTGGTCATTTGTATATTGATCTCATAATGTGATCGCTGTTTGTACCTATTTGATTGCCATCTAACTGGTGATTCAGCAACCCCAGAATGATATGTGATCTGGTTTTTCTAAACACACTTCTCACCATTGACAGTAAGAGTTTTGTTGTTTAGTAAAGTTTGTTATGTTACTGTGAATAAATTACAGCGACAATCTGGTGACACCAGACAGCATTACATTTCAGTATTAGTGCTACAAGTGTTGGTGCTAATGGATTGTACAACAATCCCACAAATTTTACTAATTGTTTCTTCACAGGCATCTTTTCATTTTTGTTTTAAAGCGATCAGTTTGTGGCTTTTTATTGCAAAATCATGTTAATCAGTATAATTTATAACTATTGTAGCATACTAACCGCCAATAAATGTTTTATCGAAACAGAACTGACTTCGCAATGTTAAACGTCGAATGTTTATAAGAATCCCGACGCTGTCACTCAAATCGCCGCGAGTGACACCCACCCTTTGACCTTTACCAACTGGGAGCCGTGTCACTGTGTACACAGGGTTAAGCGCCCTTACTGCGTCTATTTTCAACCCCTAAATGGTACATGAAAACATTATTTTGACTGTCTTTATGCTGTAATAGGTGTAATTTATGCCGTATAACATGATTTTGCAATAAAAATAAAAAGCCACGAACAGACCATGTCGTTTTAATGCAAAATGTACATGATTGTCTCACTGGTCTAAACATAATGTTTTATATTTAAAAATAAATAAACCACATGTACAAATGTAATATTATTATAATTAAATATTTTTTAATTGTTTATCAACCATATTTTCTTAAATATTAATTCTCCAGCAATAGTGGTGCTGTTATTCCTTTTGACATAAACTACTTTTTGACATATTGACTGTTTTTAGTTGGATGCATATTAAGTAGGCAGTTATTGAAATTGTTCATATTTCCAGGGATGTGTAAAGAATCCATAACTGTTTTACATATGGAATATACAGTTGTATTGTTCATGGCTCCAATATTTGACTAATTTGTAAGAAGTTCACTTACTTTGGAGCATAATTTGTGAAATGTATGACGTTTCAACCCATCAGCTATGAGTATTGGTCATGTACTGGTGTCAAATGAGATGGCTCAGGTATCAGCGAGATAATTTAGGTGTACATACCCGGTAGGTGGCGTTGTACATTTCACAAATTATGTTCCAAAGTAAGTGAACTGTGTTACATGATTTACTATCCTGCTAGTAACCAACGACAGTAGCTGACCTTGCTGATATCTTGTTATTAGTGACTTAATACGTATCAGTCTGTCAATAACATTTATAATTCAGTTGTAGATATACTAATTGGTTTACATGAATCTGAACTTGCTGACTTAATAACATCTCCTGAGCTTTATTTTGTAAAACAAACAAATCTACGGAGAAGTGAACACAATTCAACACATTCCCAGTAAGAATATGAGACCGTTGCATAGTTAGGGTCATGGATGGTTACTTCTAATGTGCCCTATTTCAGAGAATCCTAATGAAAAAAATTGAGACAATTTTGGAGATATTTTCTAGAGATCAAGAAATTGTGTAAGTTTTCAAAACATTCTTCTGCGTGAATTTAGCCAAACATAAAATTTGCGCATGAGAAGTTCAGGTTTTGGTAGGGTTTTGTTGAACGAGCAGTAATTCTTAGATTATTTTCTTTTGAATGTGAGAAAGTATTATTTCCTGGAGAGCACAGGAAATTGGAGAGCATAAAATAAAAAATAGCTGTTTTTTGTTGTAGATGCCCCGCCCCTCCCATCCTTGAAGTCAACTCAACAATGCCATAAGGGGCGTCAGTGACAACGACGGTGAATCATGCAGGAGGTGAACGTACGGGTGGCGGTGCGGGTAAGTAATAACTTACGCTGCATTTTTGATTGCAAACAACATTTATTATGAAAGTGTGAAATGATCCCAAGTTTGTCACTGTATTTAAGTGATGATGGAAAATTTGTGATTATTATACTGTTCTGTTGATGTTTATTTTTAATTTCTTTAACAGTTAAATTTTGTGCTTGTTCATCTCGAATAAATTTTAGAAAAACCCAAAGTACATAGTTTCTACCGGGACATGCTAGTTTGTTTATAACTTGATTGGTGTTGATAAAAAAATAGACAGGCTATTAATTACCTTATTTAATTCCTGCCCAAGAATGAAGAATAGAATATTCACGTGAAAACATTTGATGTTTAGTTGGTAGAAGGCCAGATGTCAACCAGGCAATCTTTTGACAGTTTATATGCACATGTTTTTTACTGACTGCTGGTGTTATTTAGAAACTATTCAATCGTAATGACAGACATTTGTTGGGACAAGAAAGAACTTCATTAACGATAACAGTGGATGAAGACTCGGGGAGTGACAGTTCTCTCGGTGAAATGTATTATAAAGCATTCCATCAGTGAAATAGAGTGGGCAGTAACAGATGGCGCTACCTGGCACACACATTAATTATTAATCTTCATTGATAAGTGATGTTGTTGTAGTTCTATTGTTAGTGTTAATCACTAGCAGATTGTCAATGATACATGAGGATTATGCATGCTGTATTGCGGCATACATCTCCAATTTTGATTGCATATGTGAGGATATGTGTATGTGGAAACAGTGTTCAGTAAAATTGGGTGAAACTGAAAGTACTTCAATAATATATTCATAACTGCAGTAAAATTACAGCAAGTTTATGATTTCTTTTCAGTTTTGCCTTTGTAGCTTTGATTTAGTGATACAAAAATTGCTTGATCACTGGGGTGTCATTCAAGTTGGTTGCGTGGAGTTTACATTGCTTTACAATGATGACATATGTCACACTTAATACTTAATAGTTTCATCAACAATTGATTGGGTCATCAAACTCATCATGCATCATTCCTAATGAAGGAATCAGTCACAACCCTATGAGATCAATTGATGATTGGTTATGTTGATTCTGAATTTTATTACCTGTCATTCTATAAAATATATTTTTGTGACAATGAGTGTGCTGTTACAACAGCAAGATTTATTGTCTCGTTTACGTCGTTATCCAAGTTACTGGCCAATAGGCAACTCCACAGTCATTCCAGGCTGCGTGAAATGAAAAGGGGGCATGAACAGGTTGACAGAGACGGCTAAGATATTATTCCAATATTCGGATGCTATTTAAGTTCATTTTTGTTAAAACTAAAAAACCGCTAATACAATATTATTATTGCCTACAACAAAATCAGACAGAACAGAGGGAGTGATGTGATTTTCTTGAATTTAATTGATGAGCAATACTGAGCATATGGTGCATGTACTCATATGGTGCATGTACTCATATGGCGCATGTACTCATATGGAGCATGTACTCATATGGTGCATGTACTCATATGATGCTTGTACTCATGGTGCTTGTACTCATATGGTGCATATACTCATATGGTGCATGTACTCATATGGTGCATGTACTCATATGGTGCATGTACTCATATGATGCTTGTACTCATATGGTGCATATACTCATATGGTGCTTGTACTCATATGGTGCATATACTCATATGGTCATGTACTCACATGGTGCATGTACTCATATGGTGCATGTACTCATATGGTGCATGTACCCATATGGCGCATGTACTCATATGGAGCATGTACTCATATGGTGCATGTACTCATATGATGCTTGTACTCATATGGTGCATATACTCATATGGTGCATGTACTCATATGGTGCATGTACTCATATGGTGCATGTACTCATATGATGCTTGTACTCATATGGTGCATATACTCATATGGTGCTTGTACTCATATGGTGCATATACTCATATGGTCATGTACTCACATGGTGCATGTACTCATATGGTGTATGTACCCATATGGTGCATGTACTCACATGGTGCATGTACTCACATGGTGCATGTACTCACAACACAAAACACTTGTTTGCTTCTCTTTCACTAATACTAGAAACACAAATAAACATAGTAATAATTATCAGATATACTGTTGCATTCCAATACAGGTGCAAAGCCAGTTGATTGATACACTCAGATGTAGTTTGTCTACATCACAATTAAACGTGTGACCATCTATGTCAAGCTATGCCAGTAACCTTAAGTGCTCAGTCATAAATGTGAATCACATAACTACTGTGATATCACCGATATGTATGTCATTACATACAAGTGTTTCCCCTGCTATATGACGAGCGAGGTGGGCCACCTCACTGTTTTTCTAAGCCACCTCGCTCAAAATATGCCAGGATTACCATGCCCACCTCAAATGACCTCATAGCTATTTCTTACTACAGTGTATAAACATATTTATATGTTATGCGTTTGTTACCTCTCTATTTCCCAGGATATAGGTTAAAACACCCTTCAGAATGCACCATTTTGAAGGTAGTTTAAAAAAGTAGTTCTAGGTGGCCATACCCCTGGACCCATATAGTGCACATCACGCATTCGGTGCTCGCTCAGCCCATTAAATCACCTCGCTCATCATTTTACTCAGGTGAAACATTGTCAGGATTACACTGCCATACGCTTGTTACTTTAGAAACTACGATTTGTCATTATGGAACACTTTGTGTGGCTATGATTTAATTTTAAACAATTATACAATGAAATATGTCTATGAGTCACATGTTCAGTATCCATATTTTAATGCTTTTATGGAATTTTGGCTAGACAATGGGTCACATGACAGACAGGTTAATTATATTCCGGAATTGACATACATTGACTTCTCCAATGGTAATTGATTTTTGAAAGACAAATGATACCATATTAAATATGATTGTGCACCCCTGTTATCATGTACAAGTGAAAATGTGCTAAGACAAATTTGGATTACATTTTTCCTTTGATTTGTTTTGAGGTTGGTAATTGGGAAATTATATTTGCAAGATAGAAACATCTGTTTTAATTTCAAGACAAGAATTGGAAATGACGACGCAGAATTAATTCCAAGACTGTTTCTGGGTGTCAAAACCAACTCCACTTCTTCTTTGTCCATGTCTTTCCCAGTGGGTTGTTGTCGTTATAATACTCTGCCTTCGTCCATGTAAGTACACTGTCTGTTGTGATCTTTGTCTGGTCATTTCCCTGTCATCATGCTGTCTAGACCTACAATAGCAGTTTACAATTTCAACGGGACATGTTGGAACAAGTCCTAAATGGCTGCCTTGCCTCACTGGGCACTCACACATGTTCTGTCAGCGGGGTTGAAGTAAAGCACTCACATGACCCTGTAAGGTCCAATTAACCAGTGAGCACCGCCCATCTACTCACTCTAAGTGGGTACAGTCCTGGTCTCGCCATGCTAGGCCCAGGTGACTAACAAAGGTGATGTGACTCCAAGAGGCAATTATCCAGTGTCCTTTATCATCTGGTGGCATTTTGTGTCACTAAATTAACGCTGATTTTCTCAGGTTCTGAGAGCACTGCTGACAGTAATAACAACTTCCAACATTTCAGAAGTGTATTGACTTTACTGCACTTGCAAGTTCATGTCGACGCACTGATTTCATATTTTAAAATGCAATTCAATTAATATGTTTATTACTATAATCTCAGTTAATAAACCATCCCTGTCTGCACGCAATGTAACTGTTTGCTGAATTAAGTACGGTATGTTTCAGTGTTGCATAATTTTATGTGTTCACAGCTCTATTTGCAGATTTCTTCTAAAAAGTATTTTGAATATGATGAATATTAATCATTTTAGTTCACTCCAACCTATTCATGATGTTCCTGCAGTAATATTGGATTTGTTTAATTATTTTTTAATAGGGTAAATGTCCACAAATATAAATATTAATGACTGAGACTTGTTAATATTTAAAGTGTGTATTCTTTTCCAGTTACAAATAAGTACAAAGGCCGAGTTGCAATGCAGCATTTTCTGAGAATTTTTTTTACTCAACTGTCTGTAGATGGCAGCACATGTACTAAATGCACTAGTAAATAGATGGCGCTGTTGTCTGTCCATAGATCCGGCCGTTGCTCCCGAAAGAGAAACTGGCAGGGGAGCAAGTGTGTATGCGCATTATTCCCAACACAAATCAACTCGTGCTTGGGAAGGACCGCGCTTTCACCTTTGACTATATCATCTCGTCTAAAACTTCACAGGTATTTTCAATTTTTATTTTTGCATAAAAAATCTGACACAAAGATGTGTAGTGTAGACATGTTTTTCAACATAAAGACTGATAATTATGTAGCAGTATGAACAAGATACTGTCAAACACCTTGTGAAATGTTTGTGAAATATTTTGTGAAATGTCGACCCTTGTCTGGGTGGGTTATTTATAGAATTTGTAAGCAGTTTTGTACAAACACACTGCTAACATTAGAACCAGATGACATGTTTACTTTGTTGAACTACACTTTTATGCACTAGTCTAGGAGTAGTGATAAAAAGGCCACATGAATGACATTTATTTGTAATATTAGATTTCGTTAAAGGAAGGAAATATGGACTCTGTAACTGAGCCATCAGAAAATCTTCCAGATTAGTTGCTAGTATTTATGGCAATATGAATCTCTTTATTTAAATAACTGATTTGTGTACTTTCAGAGTGAGACGTACGAACGCTGTGTCGAACCTCTGGTGCGCAGTTGTTTCGATGGCTACAATGCGACTGTGTTTGCTTACGGCCAAACTGTAAGTATGCAGAACACACAGTAATGTAATTATTACAATTAGTTGTGTTATGATTACATCCAGTTGTTTCATTACATTTCACCCAGTTCTTTAAGTAATATCTTTTGTTATTACATACATTTATTCTGTTAAGTAATTATACCCTGTTGTTTAAGTATTAGTTGATATAGTTGTTAGATGATTACACCCAATTTTTAAGTTATTACATCTGGTTGTTTAATGATTTCCGCAGTTGTTTAATTATTACACCAAATCATTGTTTAATGATTAGACCTGATGTGCAACTATTACACAGAAATGTTTGATTATTACATGTAGTTCTTTAGTTATTACATCTAGCAAACAAAACATGTTTTCTAATACACAAGTTATGCAGTTGGCTTAATTTAATGGATGTTCATGGGATACCAAATTGTGTTATTATAACTGTATTTGACCTTGTTCTTCAATTTGTGCTCGGTTTCCCAAATAAAACTGCATTAACCAGGGTAGTGGTTTGTTGTTAAGATTTCATTAAAGTAAAATGAAATGGCTTAGCCGTTGTTCAAGAAATTTTACCAAACAAATTGTGTAACCAGTGTATTTTTCCAGGGCTCTGGTAAGACATTCACAATAGGAGGAGGCAACATTGCCTCACAGACAGAGGAAGAGTTCGGCGTCATACCACGGGCAGTGAAACAAATATTTGACACAATCCAGGTATGAAAATGTGCGATTTGTTGGTTTACACTTTCCTTGTAACTAGGTCATTCTTCGCCTAGGTGATATGTCTGTCTAAATCGCACAGTTGTAACTATGTCATTGTGCCCAAATTTACCTGTGTGTGATCGTTTACTTCCCCTGGCATAGACACCAGATAGAAGGGACCACCGGTTTTTAGTGTCTCTTCCGAAAGACACAGGCAAATGTGGGGTGAAGAAATTGCGTAAGTTTCGAAATGGCGGCAGGTGGAATTGAACCACCGTCCCCTCAATTGACAGTTCGGTGCCGCACGACCACCGCTCCCCACTGAGTTGCGTTGGAAAGAAGATGTACACGCTCTCAACACTCTCACTACTATTACAACAGTTACACTGGCTTCAGTTTACACATCAAGCCATATCGTTAAAATGGTCAATATGTAATATTGATGGTTGTCTTTAATTGTTCATGTATTACCAGCAACTCAGACACGCTGGTTAAAAATAATGTTCTTTGTTTCTGAAATGTTAAAGCTAGCATAACTTGAGCAAGTGTACTTTCCATGTGAGTTTGAAATGTCACAAAATTAATTAAGTGTTACATTTGGTTAGGTAAATAAATTGATAGAACGTATTAAACATGGTACAGTGGAACCCCTCACGAACGACCACCCTCATTTACGACCACCCGCTTTTTACGACTTTTTTTTTGATTGACGGAATGTCTACGCTGTATAAATGTTCCCTCACCAACGACCACCCGGCAGACGCGACCAACGACCATGGCAATTTGAATTTTACCCCTGACAAACGACCATCAGATAGGTGGCCAGCACATTTGTTAACCTAAATATCGCAATGAACTCTCATTAAACGCATGACTAACGCGCACCGACGCGCGTAATGCCATAAAAACAATAAATCGCCTGATGACGACCATTCATTTTGGCGATCTTTTACTTTCTGGCTGAATTATGAAAACGACATCTAACAGCCGCTAGACTTTCCTCACATATCTTATATATTCATAAACACACACTATGTTATAAAATTAAATCACTTACATTATTGAAACAAATCAAATTCACGAAACAAACTCGCGCAAGAACTCGCCAGCAAGACATCATTCGTGGCGGACATGGTCACCGTCGGTGGCTACGTTAACTCTGTGGTTAAATATCCATATTGTGTATGAGTAAAGTTTAGAAACTTGTGTATGATTAAAGTTGAGAAACGTAGGCTAAGTTTTAGGTTAGTTTAGGATAAAACCGGAATCCAGATTTAGCGACACCGCGATAATATATCGACGTAACGCCACGGTAATCTACGGCCTAGGCGATGTCGACTTTAGGTTAGCACGATTTAGATTTATGAATTTTATTCTTCACAGCAATTTAAATGATTTAATTTTATGACCTAGCTTATGTATGTGTAATATGAGTTATTAGAGAGGACGTCTAGCGGCTGTAAGAGGTCGTTTTCATGATTAGATCAGAAAGTAAAAGATCGTTTTGCGGCGCTGGAAAGAACAAAATGGCGACCGCGGTGCGTTTACTCAGACACCGTGAGGTGGCAGCACTTTTTAGCCCCTCAGACAAAATTTTAAATAAATTATTAAAGGAGAATACTTTTTATCAGATATAATTAAAAAAGGATTCAAAATAAGGATACTTTTATCAGATATTATTTAGAAAAAAACGATTCGAAATTAAACTTATACTGAAACGTGTCACACATAAAATAAACAGAATAAATAATTTTGTTGTTGTTAATATGTTATCTCATTTTTTATTTTCTACTTTTTATTTGGTGTATTTACTACTTAGTGGTTGTAAGCGCCCCCTAGTGTTGATGTTAGTCGTTATAAGCGCCCCCTAGTGTTGAATGTTGCAAACCCCTCACGAGAGACCACCCCTCTTTTAAGACCGCCCCACTCTGATTTGGGGGGCGGTCTTAAACAAGGGGTTCCACTGTAATGTGAATTTACCATAATAGTTACCTTGGATCCTCATATTGGGAGTATATATGAATGTTGAAACGTTAAGCACAACTGCATCAAATCCATGGGACCATGCCTTAGCGTATTAACCCTTTAGACCTCAGCCAATTTTTGTGTAAAGCCCCTGGTTCCTCAGAAAAGTAGGTCAGATTCCGAAAAATGACAGGGGTGTCCGTTTTTGGGGCATAGGTCTTTTATTATTGAATTTCCATTATTGCAAGTTAACATTATTTTAAAGGGCATATAATTACCTTCACATTGGATGTAGATATGCTTTCTAATTAATTAAAAAAAGTTGACCATAATACAACAGGTGTGCCAGTATATCAATGTTTTACTATAACATGATATATAACGTAACTTTTTAAGGCTTCATTTCTTACTGCTACATGTTGTGTTTATTTGAAAGACAGTGTAATTACCTACACATTGGTACCAATATTATTATAATACCTTATATAGTAATGTTGCATATACTCGAATATAATGGAAGCATACTCAACAACATGAGAAGCTAGTGCCCAGTCACACTACAGCGGCCAAGTGTTTCAGCTACCACCCCGGCCAGCCTCGGTCGAAACCTCAGCAAATAAACAACAGAACAGTCCCGCAAGTTACACCATTTATAAATACTACAATAATTATAATACAACTACCCGATCATTGAATTATATCCTAGTTGAGCATACTGTCTTTGTGTAAGAATATAGGACACCGAGTATGGGACTCGTCTCACATAGACGTAGTGTGTTTATAAAATGAGCTCGACCGACGAACTTCCCCGACAACAACAACGATCTTCGAAATGAATCATCGACTAAAGTCACATATTCGATGCGTGAAACGGCTTGAATAGCAAACACTTTGGAAGTCTTCTTCTACAGTCAAATGATTCGGACCAGCCGACGCCATTTTGCTAACTCAAAAAATAGGGCTTTTCGAAAAAATGCATGAAACTCCGTAAACTTGAATAGCACCAGTGGCCATAACTACCCACAATGCATTGCCGATATGTTAACCCTTCAAGTTAAATGTGTTTCAAAAGTATCCTCCAGAGAGCGCCTCTGGAATAGATCAAACTCGGATGCTAATATGTACTGCGGGTACAGCTGACTTGAGGAGTAAATAGCCGGCCGGCTACGGCCGACTTGAGGTCTAAAGGATTAATACATAGATAACGCCATGGTGAGTGATTAGGTTTCTTGTGCTTAGATGAACCCCAGTCGGGACTACCTCCTGAAAATCTCCTATGTGGAGATCTACAAGGAAGAACTGCGGGATCTGCTTGACCTCGAAACATCAAACCGGGACTTACACGTACGCGAGGACGAACACGGCAACACAAGTGAGTGGACAGTGACACATGACCCCAGCACATGTTCCTAGAGCATGATCCCAGCACATGATTCCAGCACACGACCCTAGTATACGACCCCAGCACATGGTTCCAGTGCACAACCCCAGCAAATGATTCCAGCACTTGACCCCAGTACATGATGACCCCAGCACATGACCCCAGCACATATCCCTAGCACACAACCCCAGCACATGACCCTATCACACAACCCCAGCACATGACCCTATCAAACGACCCCAGCACATGACCCTACCACCCGACCCCAGCACATGACCCCAGCACATGACCCCAGCACATGACCCCAGCACTTGACAGGTCACCCCACTACAGGGGATTGTTTTGCTAACACATCTATAAGGCAAAAAAAATTCACTTTAAAATCAAATTATATGATACGTAATGTTGATCTTGTATATGGACATCTCATCACCAGGATGTGGCACTGGCACAGGTTCACCAACGTTTCATGGAAGAAGTCCTAAGTGATATCACAATGGCTTTGCAATTTAAACAGGCTCCTCAAATTTAACACAGCGTTCTGTTTAATAATGGATTTCTTATGAGCTCACTGTCACAGTAAAATGGTCCCCTGGTCTCCCAGATGGACCGAGTACCCACTGGAAGGTCTGAGTACTTCAAACGTCACCTGGGAACTGTTTCACTAGGATGGTGAGCTCATAAACACATAACTATTTATGATAAATAAGGTCATGGAAGTTGACTGCTTGAGTAGTCATTCCTGTCTGTTGAGATTGCTAAACTCATTTTACTTTAACGTGGACATCCCTCTACTTTACAAACCTGTGTCCTTATCTATACTCTCTTGGTCAGTCCCTCCACAGTCATTCATGTGCGAGTCCACCCTATCAAAACTACTCTGGGTTATGCTTTCGACCTGACATCAGACGGATATAGTCTGACTGCTCATGACATCACACAAATCCCACGTTTTTTGTAAACGTTTCGGTGTCTGCCCGTCAGTTTGGTAGCTTTACATAAACTGATTTTAAAATGCTCATAATAATACTTATAATAATAATGTATTAAAACAAGATATCTTATTTTACAACTAATAAATTGCGACTCACATCGACATTTTGACCACCATTATTGGTGGTCTACATCACGAACAGTATCTTTGATGTGTGTCGAAATTGATTAGTTATGAAATAAGAAATCTTGTTTTAATATAATATTCTTCCAAACTGATGAACATTTTCACGAATAATAATACAGTTCTTGAAAAACAAATGTTGTGAAGTCGACTATTTCCTGTGTGCAGTAATCACCGGAGCGATGGAGGTGGAGTGTCAGAGCATGGAGGAAGTGATGTCATACCTGGAGCAGGGCTCCGGCTACCGTCACACCGGCTCCACGCAGATGAACGAGTACTCCAGTCGATCACATGCCGTCTTCACATTCTTCATAGGTAACTCTCGTGGATAATCGCAAAATCCCCCAAAAACGTCCAACTGGTCCAACCCTCTGTTTGATCAATATTTGTTATATACAAATTGCAGGTTTTACTAACCAAAATTGCAGTTACTGTCATTTGTGTTACACATTATACACGCAAGGAGGGACCACTGTACCAACGAGTTTTTGATATTTTCCAAATTTAAGTGACTATTCTCATTGCCGCAAAAAACAAATGTTATCAAATATAATATTATATAATATCATATACCTATGAACAAAACAATGTATTCAAGCTGACAACAAGTTGTCTATTTTTGTTATCACTAACATCGTCATGAAAATTTTCCACATAGCATATTTGTAGACAGTGTTGTTTTGCTTGCTCCAGAAACTGTTGATCAGGATTGTGTATAGCCGTTTCAAATGCAAGATATAAACAAAGGCAGGCTTGTTTTGTAAATGTACTTGATGTGTGATTCTAGAACAAAAATGGTCAGACAATGACAACAGTGACCCAGATGTACGAGAAAGGAAAGCAAGTGACAGTTCAGAGGTCATGGAAGACGGAGGTAAAAGTCAAATATGGCCTCTTGTTTCACTTTTATATCTGTACCAACGTCAGGATTGATTTACCATTTGGTTGACTGTTTAGATAACTTACAATCGTATTAAATAGTCATTGCTGTAATTCTGTGGGACACCATCAGTCATCTTTGGCAATGAAACAATTAGTCCCAATGGACAGCGGACAATGGACAGCAAGAATGAACATTTATTTTAGAGCACTTTATTTCAAACTTGTCATGTTTCGATCCACTGCCTGTGGCTCTTGATCACACACAGATGTCATGTGATCACACACAGATGTCATGTGATCACACACAGATGTCATGTGACACTCCATAGTAAGTGTTGTGTTTCTTATGACGGTGTCTGAAATATCATTTGTGCAGTTTAGTGGAATTCTTGTTACTTGTGACTTATCTTATTACTAAAATCTTGGTGACAACTGTCCAGCATGTTATGTTGTACAAAAGAATAGTATTTGACTGAATGGCGTAGAAACATTTGAATATACAAAATGTGTGTATAAAAAGTTGCTCTGAGTAATGAATGTAATGTGCTTTGGGTGTGGGAGATGTTCAATAAATTAACAGTTTAATACAGACTTGATGCGTTCTAATCATGTGTTAATTGCTCCACAGAAATTGTACACTACATGTGTGCCAAGTTTCACTTTGTCGACCTCGCTGGATCTGAACGTGCCCACAAAACTGGCAATGTTGGAGACAGATTCAAAGGTGCGTGTTTCCCTTAACCCATCTCAGACACCGTGCTTTAACAGGTTTATCTAAAAACCATCCGAAGAAATGTAACACTTAATTTTTTAATCTCAAGCATTTTGACTAGCGAAAGCCTGACAGGACTCTGTGTGTGCAGACTTCCGTCTGACGGTGTCAACCTTGGGATGCTTGGGACTGTGCTAGTTGGAGAAAGGCTACTAAGAGAAAATCAGAGCCGGGAAACACCACCATTAAATTATCACCATGGTGATTTTCACTAGTGACATATACTGTAAAATTATTGCCATATCAATGGGACTGGCTTTATAAAATTGTTAAAAAAAAATGATACAGAAACATGCTTGTATTTCATTTTTTAGATGGACATAACATTATTATTATTATTATTTTGTTGTGTTTTCTCAGAGGTTAAATGTTCTTTACAGTTAACAGTTATTACCAGGCGTAGTTCTTTGGCAGGTTATAATGTGTTTTCTACAATAGTTTTTGAGACACATAAGTTATCCACTAACCAACGGGGGCATTTTATGCAACTTGCGACAACTGTACAAGCCATGTCTATTTCTGTCAAATCATTCAAATTTATATAATGTTTGTCAAACATTACGCACGATTACTCCAAGAAATAATTTATTTTGGTGCATCTCAATGAATGTAGGATGGGCATCATGGCTAGTAAGTTGAAAGTTTTGCTTTGTTCTGTTAGAGTCGGTCTACATCAACGGTGGCCTGTTGGCACTGGGCAACGTCATCAGTGCGCTCGGAGACATCAAGAGGAAGGCAACTCACATCCCGTACCGAGACTCCAAGATCACGAGGCTCCTTAAGGTAATCACTTGTCAAAGACACATATCCAGTAAATACTGTGGATGATGGCTACTTTCTGGAATATTGTCACATATCTGGATTTTCTAGCATGAATTGTTAGCTTTGGCAAATGGCAGCAACACCTCAGAACTAAAAGATTTGTAATAGTGCATTTATCTAATTTAATTGCACGCGTAAAGACTGTTTGCATGGCCAAAATGATATGCCATTCAGTGGCATCAGTCAGCAGACGCCCTTTCTCTGCAAGTTCATGCAGTCGGCCAAGGTCAGTTAAAGGAGGCTGTTGTGTTATGATATGGCAAGGAAAAACTGAACGATTGTTCCTGACGTATAGGACTCGCTGGGTGGCAATGCCAAGACCGTCATGATTTGCTGTATCAGTCCAGCTTCATCTAACTTTGATGAGACCCTCAATGCACTGAAATATGCCAACAGGGTAAGTTTGAAGCCTCGATTGTGTCCTATGCCATGCTACACACAAATGTGTTATTATTATGGCACAAACATTACACTTTTGGGTAGGTGATTCACTGATAAATTGAATGCCACTGTGAATATTAATTAATTAGCTTGTGATTAGTTGCTAGCAAATTCTGCATTCTTACGGGGTTTTATTATTTTGAGATTTGTTTGACAAGTTTAAAAACAGTTTACTCATTGGTTGTCAACCATTTTTATTTGATTGTGGATGAAATTGCTCTATCTTCTTTGCATTTGGCATAAATCTGCTATGAATTGTGTTTGCAGATGATTTTGTGATAGACATTTGAACAAGTAATGTTGTGTACAAGTGTGGGCTGCTTTTCAAATCTTATTTACATGTAGTGAAACTCTTAGAGCAACTTGCAACAGTCGAGGCTGTTCATAAACTTTATATGTTAGAAGCACAGGAAGGTATCGTTAGTACAAGCATGCATGCTCTTGTTTCAAATATTTGAGTGGAGTTTGTAATTGGGTAAAAATTGTGAATTTACATAATGCACATAATGTGTATTTTGTAGGCAAAGAACATCAAGAATAAACCGATTGTCAACCGGGACCCTCAATCAATTAGGTTTGAGGAGATGCAGAGTGAGATCAATGTAAGTCAAAGGTCACACCGTTTATAGGTCATGTAGGATAAAGGTCATACAGTTTAAAGGTCATGTAGGATAACAGTCATACAGTTTAAAGGTCATGTAGGATAAAGGTCATACAGTTTAAAGGTCATGTAGGATAAAGGTCATACAGTTTAAAGGTCATGTAGGATAAAGGTCATACAGTTTAAAGGTCACGAAGCAATGGAACTGCAACAGCAGGAGTGTGCACATGAACTAAATTAATTTTGAGAACTGCCCAAATTGTCCGTTACTGATTTGAAATAGAATTATTGGTGAAATTGTTAACAATTTCTCTTATATAATGTAACTTAAACATATGTTTTGTGAGTTTACCAACAATGTCATTATTACTTTAGAAAAATAATAGCTTAATGAAATAAGAGGTATTAAAATAAATTACATTCACAATACTAAAAATGATAAAAATTAATAGTGGTGCTGCTATGGTGGTCTGTCATATTCTAGTGTCACATACTGCATGTGACGGCTGATTTGCCTGGTTGTCATACTGCTACCTTTCACGCATATGTAGAAAAAGGCATAATTTATAATGATCCATTCCAATTTTTAGGCCTTACGAGAAGAGTTACAACGACAGCAGTCGACATTGGTAGCCGCTTCCCCTGGTGAGCCGTGTCGACAACAGGACATCGGACAAGTGAAGTGTCTGGAGGACAAGGTCGTCAGGTGAGTTGAAGTACACAAGACGTCTTGTCCTGATGCCGTGTCTTTATAAACACTGCTTTGTGAAAGTAACCAATTTGTGATTTCCTAGGAATATTTCAAAAATGTGTGCAGATTCAGTTATCATTTGGTTGTGTTGTTGCTAGGCTACAGACGGAGTGCTTCCACTACAAGATGATTGCGGACGAGGCGTATAAACAGCTCCAAGACATCCATGGTCGTCACATCCTGTCTCACAGTCAGTCTGGCCGCCTACACGAGTGGTTTGAACTGATGGAAGAGGTTGGTCCTCTACATTCCTGTTACCCATGTCTCTCCTCCCCCCTTGCCATTAGGGTGTGTCATTATTTGCAATTTCCAAAGAATCTTTGTTTCCTTTCCCCCTTCCCATGACGTTTTCAATTTGTCATTTCCACCATTTACCCTTATTGCCCTAGAGATTAAATTGGGAAATTCTTTTGTGGCATATCATTACCTAGGTTATGGTGTTATTTGTAATTTTACAACAAATAGACCAAGTATGATTGATTGACAGAGGGAGTATAAAAGGTCATTTGAAATGTTGATTTTTATTCAGTTTACTGTGTTTAATACGTGTTGTAGGATGTGATCTTGTGTGTTGTGTTGGATATGTATTTTTGAACAGACAGTGAATTTGGAATGTAGGGTGTTAATCGTTGGACAATGCTTTAGATAAAGAACAACGTGCCAACGACGATGAACCGAGAAATGGTTGAGAACCAGACGATCATGCAACTGGAGTGCGAACTGAGGAAGGTAAGGGACCAGCCGAACTGATTATGCAGAATAGTTTACATATTTATTAGCAGATGCATTAATTTGACCAACTTTGTAAGAGTACAGCTCCGTGACGTTTTTAAATTGGAAATGTTGGCAGCACTGCTCATAAGTTTTCGTAGGTTTGCAGGAATTTAAAAAGATTTATGCCGATTTGTGTCAGATTTATTAGTTATAATAATGGGCTAGCATTTCTTACAAGTCAAAGCTTCTTACTTGTGTGGTTTGCAGCCGCACATGTTTTCTGTAATTGTTAAAATTCACGTGAAGCCTTCACAGAGTCCCACTTGGAGAATGTGAATTTTGTCAGGTGATGCTGATGGACTGTTGTTGGTTTCAGTGCCAGACAGACCTAAAGAGCGATGTGGAAATATTTGCAGACAAAGCAAAAGAAATGGGTCTCCTCCATGAACGTATTGAAGAGCTGGTGAGTGCCCATGGGCTGAGTGACAATGTATATTTAGGGTGCTGTGGCACAATAAGCAGAACACGCAGTTCCACCAATAGGACTGGCTTTAACATAGACTCTTATCCATTTCAACTGCAATCACTCCATATAGCCCCAATTCATTCTCTTGTATAAATATTAAATAAACACCTAGCTATGGGATAGATATAAACAAATACTATATATCGTTGTAGTGCCCCAAATATAACTGTTGTAATATGTTACGGGTTATGGATTTGTAATGGATGTTCAATGATCATTATATGCACAGCTTTTATGCTGCCTTCCCAATGAAGTTGAGTTTA
Organism: Ridgeia piscesae; assembly: GCA_025642075.2. NCBI lineage: Eukaryota > Metazoa > Annelida > Polychaeta > Sabellida > Siboglinidae > Ridgeia > Ridgeia piscesae. The sequence goes on from JAODUO010000295.1 coordinate 48,290, forward strand.
ACACAACAAACAAATATTTGTGACACAATTTTTAGAAACAATTACGATGTCAACTTATGGTCTAGGTCCCATAGATGTGTAATTTGGGTCATATTATTTTTTCGTGACAGGAGCAACTCAACTCGGAGTTGACCTCTCGCCTTGAAGAGGTCGAGGACCAGTGCAAGCTGCAGGGGGAACAGCTCGTTGAGAAACAAGTTCGACTCGAAGAGTTCGCTGCTAAGTTGAAGGTTGGTGAAACATGGTTATATCAGTTCCTGTGGGAGATTAACAGACTTTTCTATAGTTCGAAGGTTTGGTTGGTTGTTTTAGAATATATTTTCTAATGACTATTCACCCTACAGTTATGACTGTAACCTCGGATGTGCTCTCTTTTTGGGCAAATGAAATAAAGATTCACCTAATCGGTGTATATAAGTACAAGATAAATCTTTAAAAACTGAGTCATGTCTTCCCTTGTTAATATCTACATATTTCGACGATGTGACTTCCTTAATAACTCATTAGCATAACCCTCCTCTTTTCTCAGCTGGGCTTGGACTGGCCATGGCAGTGTTACACATTGTCACATGCTAACATAGTTACCCATGATGCAACAGAAACTACATGTTTGCAGTGGCGCCAGTAGAGTTGATCAGCATGCAGTTATCTTATTTAGAAGAAAACCCTAGTAGACAGCATGACACATTGCAAACACTTGGGAATAATTTGGTGTCTTATGTGTTTTCTAAACTATATTATCAACTGGCGGATCAGAGACCTGAGATCCATGGAAGCAAATAAACATAGAAAGAGGCACGAGGAGGGGATGCAGTTACATATATCCAAAGTTAGCATGTTAATATCTAGAGGAAATGCCCACAAATCTGATGATTATGTTATGTGATGTGCTGTGTGTAATAGAAGTGTACAATGTACCAGAACAACTGATGACAGTGTTACATTTCCAGGCTCCAGGGGTTGGCTCTTTTTAGTGTTTTTGTGCTGGTGTATTCTTCATGTTGTGTCCACGATGGACATGCAGTGTGTACGTCATTGTCATTTGTGTCACCAGCATGTACATTGCTGCTCTGTCATTTGTGTGCCCAGCATGTACATCGCTGTCATTTGTGTCACCAGCGTGTACATCGCTGTCATTTATGTCACCAGCATGTATATTGTCATTTGTGTCACCAGCATGTATATTGCCATTTGTGTCACCAGCATGTACATTGTTGTCATTTGTGTCACCAGCATGTACGTCATTGTCATTTATGTCACCAGCATGTACGTCATTTTCATTTGTGTCATCAGCATGTACACCGCTGTCATTTGTGTCACCAGGAGACGGAACGACAGTTGAGCGTACTGGACGTGTCGACGGACTGCGACGCCACCCAGACGGAGCTGTTTGACAGTGCTGTGTCGATCAGACAACGCGCCAAATCAGTACCGACTGGGAGGGACCGAAATGTTGAGAAACTCAAACAGGTAAAATCGAGGTTTCATATGTGGTCATGCCCCATGTGTTTGTGACCTAGATGATGAAACCTTTCCCAAATTATTTCAGTTTACCATCATTAATATACTGTAACTGATCACTATTTTTACGACAGCCTTTGCCAGAAATCATACCAGTCTTACTGACGTAATCAGCATCAGGTAGATGCAGGTGCTTGGTTGAAATTTCAGCTTGATACATGTAAAACTGAAAAACAGTTGGGTCGACATACAAACAGAAAAAACATTTTATTGCTATTACTTATACTTTTGCATTGCAGAAGTGAATGTCTAAATCATGTATGTTTCACTTGTGCAATTCTATATCCCAATGATTAGGTTGAGTACAATAAATAAGTAAGTAAATAAAATAAATAATTTGACTAAATAACAATTATTATAAAAATAAAATTAGTATTATTAGATGTCCAACATATGTTCAAAACTTTGTTAAATATAAAGCTAAAATAAAATATGCTAAAAGTTTATAAAACATATTGAGTTAATGTTGACAAGTTCTCATTATGTTCTCATCATATCGAGAGGTCACTGTCTAGCTGTCGACACTGTTCGCGGTCGAGTGCTCGCAGAGCATCAACATCTGTGGAGCACCGTAGAGTAGATCGGATGCATCGCAGGTCGCCGTTTAGTGCCATCTGTAAAGTCTGAATGCGGTGATACCTGTGTCAACGAAATAGTGGTCGGTCGTGTGTTGGGCAGGTGCATCGCACGATAAACATGGACATGTCCAAACAAACTCCATTTTACAGTTTGGACGACTTCGTTAATGGAACGCCTTGTTTTGTGACCTGCCGATGCCGATTATCTGCCATAGGTGGCACTCATTTTATAATACAGATGTGTGGTGTGAAGATCAACAGTCACACAGGCGACCCACATAAAAGCAAAAAAGTCAGACGAGAAGAAGAAAACGTTGTGTTCTTAGTTATCTAATATAACTTTTGGTACTCACCTTTTATAATACACTAACTTCATAGGCAATAATTGTGATGATAAATTAAACATAGCTCCATTTGTAGGAAATATGTGAAATTTGAATAAGGGTGTTGTAAGTGTGGGTACATGACCAGGGACAGGTAGACCTGGTACGGTGCTAAACACTGAGGATTTACAAACTTCAGTAACTTTGTACTATTCAAATACATTTTTGTAGATGACATAATTATTCTTACGATGACATAGAAAAATACGAAATTACATGGCTGGAACTCCACGTATAGCCTTTCAAAATGTTCAGCCCGAAGTTCTCCAACCCAGGCAAATTTTCAAAGATGTTTAAATCTGTGAACCATCTGAGTGGGATCGCTAGATCACGTGCAACATTTCAGCCTGAACCACACAAAACTGAAAGAGATGTGAGGCACAAACATGAAATGTCGTGTAATACCAGTGTTAGTGTGTAGAATAAAGTTTCATTACTTTACTCTCACTTGATGTGATTCTTGTCTGTGTAGATGGAGCGTAACATCCACACGAGTCCAGCGTTGTTCTCGCTGGAGCGCGTCATGCAAGGCTTCCGCGCCCGAAGTCAGCTGATCATCCACCATCTAGAGGACAGTGACGAGGTTCTGCAGAAACACTTCAGTGATGACGATGAGGAGGAGGACGAAGTGTCGACTGACACCAGTGACAGGTGAGGGAGGCTTTATTGTGTGTCAAAAATGTAAGGTAAAGGTAAGTTCTTATATGACGCAGTATCCAGTCCTTAAGAATACTACTAATAATAACACTTCTATGGCGCCCGTATCCTGAAACAATTCAAGGTCAGAGGCACAACAAATGAAATCACTTGGTGTAATCATAAACGGGGACAAGCAAAAGACATCATTGGAGCATGGAACCGCCAAAATTATACAGTGGAAAAGCAGTTTCAAACAAATATGTTTTGAGTTTTGTTTACGAAAGGTGGCTATAGTTTCAGAAGATTTAATTGTAATGGGGAGTTGATTCCAGATTTCTGGCGCAGCTACAGAGAAAGCAGTATCCAGTCTGTAGGATTGATTGAAATACTACACACTTTACCTGTATCTCCTGTACTAATGGCAGGGACTATGACGTAACTGTGCTATTTCTTGCAAGCCTATATATATATATATATATATATATATATATATATATATATATATATATATATATTGTGTGTGTGTGTGTATCTATGAAGTAAAAAACTTGTGTCTTTTCCATTCCATGGTGTGATAATCACCTTTGTGTGGGTTTTATGCCGTCTTCCTACTGGTAATAACATTTAATTAACATTCCAGGAGGTACTTCCAAAGAAACACTCCAGGCCGAGGGACGTACAAGATCTCACGGCCAAAGATCAGACGGAAGGAGACGTTTGTACTCGGCAGACACCGCAAGGGCGACCTGTCGAATGGGGATGTCGATCCTCGACTGAAGCACTCGCAGACAGACGACGAGAAGTTGTCGATGCAGAGCCAGTGTCTGAGCACGCGGCTGCACCGTGGCAGCAACATACTGCAGAGACGTACGTGACTGCGGCTGCAGTTTATCACTCTTGGGATATTAAAAATAATCAAGCTAGCATATGTAAATACATTACATTTGCAACAACTGGAATGAAGCAAGATAGTTGCCTATATTTCCTTATTCATATACCCAAATTGTAATGAAATCATAATTCATGATCAAAAACAGCACCATTATAATATTCTAACTAGTTAATTAATAGTGCATTATAAATGTACCATAAAACTAAAATACAACGTTGGCCCAGCATGATGGCTGATGTTGCTATATTTTACCCATAAATGTTGACATAGCAGAATTTTGAGGCGCAATAACAATTGCTTCCATCCATGCCCAGTGTCCTGGAGCCACGTTTTAATGTCTCTGATGCTAGCCGCCATTCAATCAAGAGAGTTTATATGTTCAAATGGTGGAGTAGGATATGAAATTATACGTACATGTGTAGACACATATACACACACTGTAACACACACACACACACACACACACACACACACACACACACACACACACACACACACACACACACACACACACACACACACACACACACACACACACACACACAATGCACCACCACACACACACACACACACACACAACACACACACACACACACACACACACACACACACACACACACACACACACACACACACACACACACACACACCACAAGCATTCACCAGTTTGTGTAATGAAAAGAAACACCAGGTTACTTCGCTCAGCATCAGTTCCGTGTTTAGGCCCCAACCTGTCGTCTGCAACATCCTGAAGTCTCGCAGCTGCCAGTGAACACGGAGCTTCAGAAGAAACGACTCAAACAGACGGAGATTGAGGTCCGACAATCAACACAGAAAGTACGCGACCTTGCCATCAATATTAGGTAAGTAATTGTCAACACTGTTCAGTCGGCATATCACCATTGATTTATCCATGACACATACGATATATCAAGAAAACTATTCTATCCCATTCCATTTTTTATGGTTGTACCATGCTTTTTAGAAATGTGCTGCTTTCGTAACTGTCTAAATAAAAATTTGTGATAGTAATCCATGTTCTATTTCTCGAACACATATTGCATTCAACTTATGCAAACAATTTGTTTTTTAAAATGGTTATTAGCAATGAAAACACACCTCTCATAGATGCTTCAGGGATAAACATCAGTTATTAGTCTACAGATGACAGTTATTTAATGTGTATGTGACCATTACCTAGCAATCCTGACCAATCACCCATTTCATAAAGACTGTTTGGCATACAAATAAACAAAGACATAAAACGTCTTGACTAAACAGGCACAGTCGTTTTGTGATTATTACTATGACAGGATTTGTTTCTCCAAAACAGGACATTTTTCTCAACACTACTTTCCTTTACATCCTCAGAATATAGTATAGTGTTTCCACCTTTTCACTTAATACCTCACGTGGATTATAAATAGCAACTGTTATTACCAGAGTTTCTGGATTTATTCAGAATTATTGATAATTATATTCACTGAATATTTGACCAGCCAACAGCGAATGCAAGACATTTCGAATTAGCAGTGTCATTGATGATTGGTTGCGTTACTTGCAGGTTGAAGGAGCAGCTCATTAAGGAGTTGGTCGCCACAGGTCGGGGAGCTCAAATGATGAACAAACAGTACCAGGAAAAGATCCGGTCACTTGAGATGGTACGTCTAGTCGTTTACACCAGCTTTCATTTTGAAAGACAGTTGGGCCATTTTAACATTTCATATTGTTTGTTTATTTAATCCCTTGACCGACTTGATTGTCGAAGTGGGGGATATAACTGACGCTGCAGCTGCGATGTCCTGCTGTACCTGTCTGTCAGAGGCTGTTTTGAGAAGTTCTGGCACGAAAAGGGTCATTCATTCCGTAACAGTGTCCGTCCAGCTCTTTCTATGACGTCCATGACTGGAACGTCTCTTTGGGAGGTTGGTGTGCATGCTACCTGTCCAAACCATGTTCATTTCATTCTCTTGATAGTTAGCAGTAGAGGTTGTAGTGAGCCCACCAGGGATGTGACCTTGTTCTTCATCAACTCGTTGGCCTTATGCTCCATGTAGGAGATGTGGAGCAGCTTCCTGGAGCACCTGGTCTCCAATGTTTTGAACTTGTTCCCAGCACCAACAAGAACTGACCACGTCTCACATCCAGAGAGATAGGTGGATGGCACGAGTGATTTAAACCTGTACTTTTTTGCGATGTGTATGTTAATACGTCTCCAGACGTTTTCATTATATTCTACTCTTACTGTGCCAGGATATGATCTAACCTCGTCTCCGTCTCCTCCTGGCCCCTGCAATGCATCTGTATTCAAATGATACGCCACCAGCTGTTGCCTCGCTGCGCTATGTTCACATTACTTGTCCTCTCCCAACACCCAGGGCCCGTGTTGCAGTATTGTGGATGTCTTCAGTGTGTCACTAAAGTATTTATTTTGTCCTCCTTGAAAGCAGGCCCTGCTAGTCAGTTCAGAGAGGAGCACTATTTGTGGCAGACGTCTGTCTGGCATTCTGACCATGTGACCATGTGACCAGCCAATCATAGCTGTGTGTGTTCCAGTGTGGTTTATTCACGTTGCAGCCAGCCTTGGTGAACTTCTCGGTGTCGTCTTCTTTCTTCTATCACTTGGTCTTTCAGCAACTTCCACGTTTACGAATAATACATAAAATTAACATTTCTGTAATGCACACATATACAGTATCATCATGGTCACTTGTGTCTATGTCTGTGTCATAATCGGCAAAAACCCTAAGGTCATTACGCCAGTGGTAGTTGACTTGTTCATCAAGTGAGTGGTTGTGTAACGAAAGCTGCGTCAGGGAATCAAAAATGGCTCCAAACACACGCCACATTAGTGCATTTTGTCATACATTTTCTTGAAATTCTGGTTTGGAAAATTTTCTTTATGACAGACACATAATCTTTGATCTGGGAGATGAGACGTCTCGCCCGATAATGGTAATGTCATTCACACGTATATAACTGTCATCAGTGATGTTGGCAAACACAAGGTCACGTGTGATGATTACGATTGTGACAAAACCGCAGTGTGTCGGCTAGATGAGTCAGGAACGTAACGACAGATTCGTGAATCGTCACGTTTTGACTGTTTCAGGAGAAACAAGCTGCGAAGAGTGAGCTGGTGAGTCTCCAGAAAGCCTTACAGGAGGTGGAGATCAGAGAACAGCAGGACAAGTCTGCGAAGGAGAGACTCCAGAGGTGGGTGAGGCTGTGCTCAACACTACATATCAGTTAGCTAACTTTGGGGGCCATCTAACATATCTCCTCCTAAGTGCTGATGTCTAGTCACAGTTTCTATGTTTGTTCACTTTCTTCAACCAGTGGACTTTGGTCTAGTAATAAAACGTACCATAAATCCTGCATTTCTAGCCGTGGATTTAATTGCTATAATGCAGTAATTTACATCACTGATTTGTCGGTAGTAATGTGAAAAACGTACAGAAGAAACAAACCTGGGTATGTAAATGACATATTACATTACAATTGCTAGTGGGGCAAAATAACTGATTGTGCAATTCACAGAAACCAGTGCCCATAAAATGTTCAGATACAACTATAGAATATAAAAACATGTCACAGTTAAAATTTACAGAAGTCTCATTCATTGTCACCATTGAAGAATGCCATGTTATGAAGGGAATGGCATGCATGCATCCATTTTCGTTTCTGACACTAGCACATGGTTTCAGGTGTTAATGGTTTAACCTCAGTTCCAGGCACAACATTCACAACATTCACACCACATGCTGATTGTCAAAACAAGAATTGTAATCGATTATTATGGTGGTTGCCATGACATTAGTGGCAAGTAATTGTGTTTGGCGATCTTGAATAATAATGAAGAGTGCCAGTTTTCGTGCAGTACAACCTGTTTGGGGCAAACATATATATATGTGTTATGATTATGTGCATTTAGACAACTTGTCAGATATAAGTGCTTATCGAAACTACAACATACAGCAATGTAAAATTCAAATCCCGTAAAAGACACATACGGCCTAACATCGTGTCTATTATCTGCACTACGTAAATCGCTATATATCTATGACAGTGTGATAAACTCAATATTAAATCAGACATTTAAGATAAGAAACGTATAACACAAGATATTTATGACCTGAGTTTCCTAGTATTCATCAGTCGGAAGCTACAACTGTCATCTTTTGTTAGAATATTATTCTTGTGTCCAGTCCCCAATTAGTCTCGCTTAGTCCCCAATATAGGCTCCAGTCACGCGGAATCACGCCATGTACCGTGACCCACTTACAGGTCCTTGCTATAACCCCTACTTCCCAGTGCCTGTCCTGTATTTGGTGAGAAAAATGTGTTAGATCCACTCTCACACTGGTGGAGATGACAAATGATTACATTGTTACTAGTTGCTAAGGAAGCACCTGTGAAGTAAACACAGACCTGGTTTCATGCATCTATATATAGGTGCCAACATTATGCATGATTCTACATAAAATGCTATAAAAGCAAAACTTCTCAACATATTTAAATAATTTCATCATCATTGAGTAGCTGAAATATTTGGCTATATTTATTCATTGGACGTGTGGACTTTCTGCTGGCCATGGTAAAAAAATGTATACACTGGATATATATATATTTTATTCTGAAAAAAAACCAATTTGTGGCATTCTTATGAAAACATATACTGTGATGTAGAGTTATTAATGCATTACCATAAGTCATTCATTTATGACCATTATTAGCAAAGTTATACATTTTTATTGAACACATTAAAATGTTTCCTAATTGTGTGCACTATGGCAGTATGTTGCACGCATTATTAAACTGATTAATGGTCTTGGCTCAAAGTCTGGGTGTGGATTTAAAGAAATGTTTTGCCTGCAACAAATGACATGGTAGAAAGTCTGGATTTATGTCAAATGTTGGGGTGCAGCTTTAATTACAGGTGTGGCTAGAAATACAGGATTTACAGTATTGACTTACTTATTTGCTGTTTGTGATGAATCGAATTGCGATCTTGGGGCTGTGGATATCATGACGTTCTAAAGATCTGCCAACTTTGTGTTCTTAAACCTATGCTTTGTCCGTAAGTGTGCATATTAATTAATTAATAAGACACATGGTTTATTTGTCTGTGCAGTGAATTTCGGAAAAAGATGGAACAAGCAAAGAGCAAATTTATAAATCTTCAGAAGAAGCAGAAAGAGACAGAAAGAATGGCCACCATCACAGGGCAGAACCTGAAAAGGTCGGTACTTAGTGGTTGTCTTGTTGGCATTGAGGTAATGACTAACTTGGTATGTTTGGTGTAATTTTAAATAAGTTGTATAAATCAATAACATTTTGTAATATCAGTTTGTAATAGCTGATTTTTGGGCAGACTATAAACAAAAGATTTTTGTCAAAGTTATCGCATAATTTTAATGTAGCTGTACATTTTTCTTTTCCCCTCAAAACAGCACCTTCAAATAACTTTCATCATAGTACATGTTATATATCTATGAAAGTGCCATTCAGTTATGCATGTTTTTCTTTCCTGTTTTACTTCTATGTGAGAGAGGCATGTTTAAGATGCATGTTGTGATTGGCAGGATCCAGTCTCTGGAGCTCGCGGTCGAGAAGATGCGGCAACAGCAGGATCAGCTGCAGCGACGTCTCAAAGGCGAGATGGAGCGCAAGGTCAAACTCGAGGTGAGACTGGTGGAGCCACCTGTAGTCCAGAAGAAATATGGCACACGCACACCATACATGCACAGACATACACACACACTCACACACACAACAACAACAACACAACAACACGCAACAGTAGAGCGCAATGGCTCAGGGGTAGAGCTTCTGACTCTCGACTACGAGAACCCGGGTTCGAATCCTGTGCTCCGGTTATAAAACATTGGGCAAGTTTTTTCACTCTGCATTGCTCCAGTTCACTCAGCTGTATAAACGAGTACCTGGCAATAGACAGTGGTGGATATCTGTACGAGCAGCCTTTGCGCATTAATTGTAGCGTATGGCTGGATGCTTCCCAGAGAAGCCGAGATGGTGTCTGAGTGAACAGGTCTGTCAGGGAAGTAAAGTGTAAAGAACTTTGAACAGTCCTGAGGACTGGATACTGCGCGATATAAGAACTTGCCTTTTTTAACACACATGTGTGGAGAGACTACCAGGTAGGCCCTAGATCTAATCTGGATCGTGTTTGTAGCGAGACATGCAGAAGGAACAACAGAGGATCAAGGAGCTGGAGGTCCGGAATGAGCAGCAGAAGAAAGTGCTCCGGGTGAAGACGGAGGAAGTGACAGCGATGCAACGCAAGCTCCGCAGCGGCTCCACCTCAACTACCATCACGTGAGTCTGACTCCAGAAATAGCCATAAACCCGCAGAGCCTGATATCTACAGATAACTGCATCGGCGATAATGGCTGTTTAGAATTTAGTCATTTTCTGTATATTTATTTGTTATTATTTTATTTAGTATGATCTGCAGTTTGGGTTTTGTGCAAAGTTATATAACTGGATGTAGGAATGTATAAAATTATTGTGAGACAATTGGTGGTGAAGACTTCAGTTCAGAAACAGTCGGGAAGGAAATAAAGAATTGAAGACATTCTTGGATCAGGGGGAATAAGAGCAGTCCCATTGGAAATGAAGCTATATATATATATATATATATATATATATATATATATATATAGTATATATATATATATATATATATGACATTGTCAGCACTGTGAAACATAGTTTTTACTGCTAGCAATACAATACCACAACAAGGAATCTGCTCTTTTTCAGCGTGTCTGACAATCACTGTCATCACATGCATTTGATGACAATAGACCTAGTGTGTCATCTTGCAGGCATGTCACAAAATGGTTCTTTTGATTGTTGCAGTGAACAAACACGTCTGGAGGACCAGAAGAAATGGCTGGACCAGGAGATTGAGAAGATTCTGGAACAACGGCGGCAGATAGAGGACCTTGAAGCCGTAAGTCGCAATTAGTGTAATATTTATCGTTACGTTCTACCGGGAAAAATTGAGGATATTAATCAAAGGTGACTGTTATTTGAATCAGTGAGAACTATATTTGGTTGTTCTCGTTCCGCAGGACTTACAGAAACGGGAGGACGTCGTAACGAAAAAGGAAGCCATGTTGGCTGAACGCAGCGAGCTTGAGATCAAGAAACTCAGGTCAAGTCAAGTGCTCAATAAGGTACTGGGATTTAGGTTAGAATGTTTGTCACAATATTGCACATCTGTTTTTGTGCATGTGTATGCGTGCCAGTTTTTGACTTGGTGTCGCTGTCTTTGTATGTGTGTGAGTGTGCATGTGTGTGTATGTAGTTGTGTACATGTGTGTCCTTCATCCAGCCTGCATAATTATCTATGTTCGTCCGTCCGTCCGTCCGTCCGTCCGTCCGTCCGTCCGTCCGTCCGTCCGTCCGTCCGTCCGTCCGTCCGTCCGTCCGTCCGTCCGTCCGTCCGTCCGTCCGTCCGTCCATCCGTCTGTGTTTCTATATAATATTTATCTCTATTTCCGGCCTGGCTGTTTGTTTGTCTGCAGGTGACATGCCTGAATGTAGCCTGTAACCGTAGAGGTGACCAGGGCCGAAAATCGCCATGAAGGCACCTGCCTCTGTTGTAACAATTTCCATTTACATCACGAAACTGACATGCGAAGAGTTGGTATCATAGGATAGTTGACAGACTTCTAGATCGTATATATTCGGTGACAAGTTTTTCACAATCAAGTTTACAAAGCACGTGATGTTGTTGCCGCCCATATTTGGGAGATTTTACTATGACCTGATGAATAAATTTACTCATCCATTCATAAAGTCTTCACCCCCACACATGTGGTATCAAAAGAAAGCTCTGTAAGTGCCAAAATATGGCAAAAATAAGTCACATGGGTTCAGTCAATTCAGCCAATCAGAACCGTTGTCACTGACCCTGCAAAACCAAAGTTGGAGACAAAATGGCAGAGTGATAAACAACAGTTTATCCGCTTTGCAACTTTCCTTTGGATTATCTCGAGTTTATATTTTGACAAAATGCTTGACAATGTTCATAAACAAGGTTATTATATTAGTTCATATAGTTAGATTGACTTTGGGGGCATTTTTTGTGAGAAAATTCAACAAATTAGCAGCGAGACATTTCATCAGCCGGGCGTGTAGGTTGCAACGGTAACTAGTGCGGTCGCAATCGGCTGACTTGAATCAATATATTTTTATGTCACTTTTGTTTTATTTAGCAACTAGTACATGACGCTACATTTGTCTAAACGGCGAAGTATATTCATCCACGCCATCATTATTTGTCAGCCGGATGAAATGTTTGTTTATTTTAGATTGTTTCAGTTCAGTTCGATTTTTGTTTGTTCTGATAGATATTATAATTTTATTATAATAAAGCATTCTTTTAACATTAAAATGTTGCATCATTCATATTTTTATGACAAATATTAGCAAAGTTATGATTTTTATAGGAACTGTATGCTACAGAGGATTTTCTTGGTTACCTCTAAGGTTAATTTTACTCTGTGTGTATAATGGAATGTCAACGTAACATAATCCCATCACTCCCAACCCAAGTGGAATGTCATGTGACTTCTCCCTAGAACCTGGTGTCCCTGGATGGGAAGCTGGAAGATGTGGAGAGGAGACTGAAGGAGAAGAAGAAGGAACTCGCGGACACGCCCAAGGACACGGCCGTCAAGCTGAAGGCGGACATCGACAAGTTGAACACAAACAAGGAGAAACTACACAAACAGAAGACCGCTCTCGACGCTAAGTTACTCGAGGGAAAGATACTCTCCCCGCAGGAGGAACGGAGGTTTGTCCCCTCTCCTTCTCCTTCCCACATATTTATTTCCTGGGAACATATATTAAACAGAATACATTTAAGTGGGTTTCTCAAAATGCCACCACTGTGACATGCGACAAGGTTTACCGGACCCATGTCCTGCTATTATATTAAAACTCAAAACAGCGAAATTAATCCCTGAAGGTTGGTTAATTTACTTAATTTCATTTAAGGCAAATTAGGACCAAATATATGTTCATGTCATGTGATAACGTTCAGCCCTCTATGAGTTCCAAAGGGAGACTAATTAATCCAAACTAGTTATGGAGAAATGAGTGCTTCTTACCATCGACATCTGTACAGCGTAATTGGTATAAATAGCAGATATACCAATATGATCTTATTTAACTAATTTCACACATATGTACACTGTGATGTTCGTGTGACGTGATGTTATGAAAGTTGTCACCATTTTGTTACCGTGATTGACCAGGTTGATTGAGATAGAGGAAGCCATTGATGGGCTGGAAGCGGCCATTGACTACAGGAATGAAACGATCATGCACAGACAACAGGAACTCCGTAAATCTGTAGCCATTTCTCAGGTTTGTCTCTCTAACCACACAGCATAACCACTAGTGATATCATTTTGTAGATTTAATAGAGAGCCAGAAATCATAAACTTGTTAATAATAATAATAATAATAATACAGCATTTGTCTGTGCCATAAATCTGGCAATCCTAGCCATAAAGAGACGCACTAAAGCAGTAGCAAGTGTTTGCACATTAAAATAGAAAAATTTATGTAGCAATACATTAATCAGAATAAATAAGTAAATAATACTAACATTAATAAAACTAAAATAATAATCCTAATAAATAGTAGTATAATATACTGCAAAAAAGAATAATAACTAAATTTGTTTGTAAAAAAACCTGATATTTTATTTTAAAGTTAAATTGTTATCTTTTGTGTGATTCTCATGAATGGGAATTGTTTGGTTTAAACAGCGAATGATAGAATATAAACATGTTCACGTGAACTCAATTGATACTAATAAAATACCCATCCTCCAGAATATATAGCATGATAGTTCAAAAACTGGTCTAGGTGATTATTGTCAAACAATAAACAGTCCGGTTCTTTGTTTGATATTATTTGTCTGAGTGTACAGACTACATGTACAAGTTAATACTGTACAGGCAATTTGAAGAGAAAAATGCTCTTATGTTTCCTTCATGTGGTTGAAATTGTTATTGTGGTAGTTTGGTACCTGACATTCAAACTGTCTGGATGAAATTTCACATAAAGCTCGATTCCAGTTACATTTAGTTGTCCACCATCATGTTTTCTCTTGCCAGTGGGTTATGAAGATGTTTGCAAGAAGACATTTAGTCAGCATTTTCTGTGCACATTTTGTATTCCATTTTTTAAAATTTCGACCAACTTCTCGCTTCAAGGACTTCAAGGACAAGCATTTTCTCAGTTAAGCAAACTAGTTTCTGTAGTATACTTAAAATTCTAAAAGTTAGTTTCTAGATTTTGTATGAAATATATATGATGGTGAGTAAATTGTAATTTTAGTCTAAATATCGTAACTTTTCGTCTAAATATCGTTGATTTGACTTTCAGAGTGAAGACAATTTCATGCTGAAATTGAATACGCTAACACTGACTGAAACGCGTATTTTGTTGTCACGTTTCTTCGAGAAGGTCGTTGACCTCCGAGAATCTGTCCAATCAAAGGAAATACAGTTCAACGAACTGGAGGTAGGGGTGACTAGATATTGGCAGCATTTCAGATTCCATCATCATCACCAGAACTATTTAAAGACATAAACTAGTCCATGTTAAACATTTGGCCCTTCAATACCTGATTGTTGGAAACTGAGCAGTTATTTCTTATATGCAGTCATCAATATCATTGTGTTTATTAGAAAAAATTCACCCATGTATAGTTTCAGTGAAATTGTTTGTGGGAAGAGAGATTATGTTGTAAATGTCACTTCGGAAATTAACAAATGAACTGTAGGCAATCCACCAAACCTGCAATATGCAGAAATGTATTAGCACATTCACCATTGCACATTAATGTTTAAACACACCACAAGCTTGGCATCCATTTTTTTGTGGCTCCATGGAACAGTTGCTAGGCAACCGGCCATTTAATTAAGGAGTTATTTAAGGAGCTCTTTTTAATTAAGGAGTTATTTAAGGAGCTCTTTTAATTAAGGAGTTATTTAAGGAGCTCTTGTGTTGTCTCTCAGGTTAAGATGGACGAACAGGAACGTTTGATCTGTGAGTTGGAGGCGAGTCTACAGCGGGCGACCATTGAGACTGACCGCCGACTGACCCAGCAGCAGCGGGAACACGAGAAGACAATGCAGCTGTTGATGAAGCAACTATCAGAGACGTCTGCCGAGAAGACGACAAAGGAATCGGAGATGTTGACGGTCGACAAGGAAACACAATCTCGGTGGGTGGGTTAGATGTCAGGATGATTTATACATCTAATTATATGTGTGAATGTGTGAATGTGTGGGTTGTGTGTGTGAGGGAGAGGGAGAGGGAGAGTATTAACATTTACCTGCTAGACAGTTTGAATCTGATTTGCCAAATTACAATCATCTATAAGAAAAGTGACATTTTAATTTTTCAGAACTTGCCCTTGGTCAAGGATTCCTTCCATCTTTAGGGTTCATAATGTTAGACAGACGGAAATCGGTTGTTCATACCATTATGCATATTTTCTGCAATTCTTCTTTTGGGGTGTACACGAAAAAAACCATTCACTTTTTGTCATAACAAATGTCATTTACGAATATTCTGTGAAACCTCTTCTTAGTCTATTCTTAGTCTGTAAATATGTTTGCAGTTATGGGCAGCTGGATTAGGGCTAAAAAGATTAATAAAATACGTACAGTTTTGCATAGATAACCACATTTTAACACCTGTTTGTACTGCAAATCCACATTGTATAACACACTGCCATATTTTCTACATTATAACAATCAATGGTTTTCATATCCAAATTCAAGATCTTAAATTTGTATATGAAAAATGAAAACCATTGATTGGAAAAGAACTATACTGAGACATGTACAGTGATACCATTATAACACATGACCAACTTGTAACATATTACTGTGTGTGTAACTTCAGGATACAGCGACTAGAGAAAGACCTGTACTTCTATCGGAAGACTTGTCGTGAACTCAAAAAGAGGCTGCGGGAAGTTCTCGGCAGTGCATCTATTGTGTCGAGTGTGTCTTCGTTGCAGCCAGACGGTACTTGAAACATATGTTATATTGGGATGTCATTGATTGGGCCACGTAAGAGCTCGTTATATTAATAAACACTTTAAATTATCTACAATTTCTTGACACATAAAAAATCGTAAAAATAGCAAAACGTACTTAATTGAAAACAATTTGCCGCTAAGATATTATGCAGGCATGTCGATTATAAAATCTTTGCAATTCCACATGCCTCGCTTGACGATATAAAAAATGTACCTTCATAATATTGCCTATCCACCTAGCTCCCTGGCATCTCAATCAATCTGTTGACAACCAGAATGTTTATTGACTTTGATATCAATTTTTTTAAATTTATTTGCCTCTTTCCAACGATTTACGCACAATACAAGTTATCGTATTATTATTATTCGGTGGGGTTCATGATTCCGATATTTCATGTCCCAGTCAGTAGACGTGCTTTGCACTGTTTTAGTAGCTGTGCCATAGTATGGGATGCTGGTAGTTTAAAGCACATGGTTATATTCTGTGATAACCATTGACCAAATTAGAATTCACATAATTTAGATGTTATCTTGGGGGCACTAGAAATGTTACCAGAAGCCCTTGAATAATCATCAGTGGGACTTACAAAAGCATACTGTGAGTTCTTGTCTAGTACAGTGTCCAATCCTTAGGATTAGGTCCACTGCACTACGGTGACACCGCGCCCCACTTACTACTGGAAGTGTTGACAAAATACTGTTGAAGTAATACTAGAAGTCTTGGACGTGTCATTACTCGGTGTCACTGGATGTTTCAGAAGGGAAGGCAACACCACGACCAGACACGTCCCAGGTCAGCAGTCCAAGGAAGACCAATCACAAGTAGGTGTCATGTCATGTGACCACTTGCATCATGACTTCTGAAGGCAACCATTTTCATTGGTCAACTGAATATGTGCTCCATGAAACACAGCCGCACAGATTGAATTAATCTTCGTGGCATCTGTTTTTTAATTGTATATCTGATATTTATTGCTATGGTAATCTGTCCATTGATGTTTAAAAAGCTAGTTTTGTGACATAGACAGTTAATTAATGAAATACCAACAAAACTTCACCTTTGAAGGTGAAACAAAATATCCATGGTTCGTCACTATTCCGACATGGCTACTCTTTACTGTTGGCTACTGTTATAGTTGTCATGACTGAGTACTGTAACAGTGTTACCACACCACCTGGGTACTGTTGTCATGACTACTATTACCATGACTTCAGTTACTGTTGTCATGGCTACAGTTACTGTTGCTGTGACCACTGTTACCTCCATTGTCATACTTACTGTCGTTGTTGCCGTAACTGCGGTTCCCTTCATCGTGGTTGTTGGTATCACAGCGATAGCTTCTACAACTTTTACACTAACTGCTGTCACTGTGGCCATGCCTACTGCCTATGACTACTGTTGCCATAACTACTGTTACCATTGTCATGGCAGCCCTGGAAATGATGTTTCGGAGCCATCTGAAGTTGCGTCGCCCCGGGCAACTGCCGTTCGGATATCGAGGAAGGAACTTCGGCGAATGAGTGATGATGAAATCTCAATGAGGTTATCAGCAATTAACCAGTCCGTCCTTACAACAGGTTGGTGAGAGCCTCGGCTGTCTGTGTCATTAGTATCTGGCTTATGTTTTGTTGAACATTAAAGGGATTCTTTGATCATTTTAAACTCTGTGTAAGTAATGTATCCAACTTTTAATTAATTATGTTAATTTAATTGTTTCATGTAATTATGTGTGTGACATCAATGGTATTTGCGTGGTTCACTGTGCGTGCATGAATATTCAAATGTGCCCAATATCAAAGCTCTGTGTTAAATATTTACACTTTTATAAGCCCCAGAAAATGAGATTTTATTTTGTTACCACAAATCTGATCAAAGTTAAAAAAAAGATATCCAAACAATTGGGAAAACCATCAAATTTTCAGGATTAGGTTTCATTATGTATACATTGATATAATATATAAATTGTGTAAAGCATGGTGGATGCCATTTATCCAACTGACTACGTACAAGTGTAACATTTATCCAAAGGGATATGAGAAACCAACACATGGGCTAGCACAGTCGGTTACATGTCAAGGAAACAGCAGTATCACTGCAGCTTCGCAGTGAAAGCATCTTTAGGCACTGATTGGTTAAACAATACGTCAGCCGCCAGAAGTTGTAGGATTTCTCTAGAATCTCCACATTGAAAATAAATTATTCAGAAACCACTAGCTTGATATACATGTAGTTGGAAATTGTTAGATTGTGTTAACTCTGAGGTGTTTAGGTCCACATAATTGCCTTCTATTCCCCTTTAATGTAATGGGTCTAATTTTGAAAGTATGAAAGAACGTTTTAGTTTGGCATCAGTTCATGTAACTAATGACGCGTGTGTACAGTGCGGGGAAATGTGTATTAGATTGCCTCAAATTAATTATTTTGCTAAATGTCATTCTTCAGAATCAAAATGATATGGGTCAAAATAGCACTCAAAACTACATCAACCTTTGTTGTTAAGGTGGTGTGTTGGCAAAATACAGTAATTACTGCTAAAAAGTATCCTACGCTGTGGCAAGTTAATGTCCTAAAACATATTACTTGACCATGACATTTGCACTTTTCGTACCTGAAATGATGTACTGCGATGGAATGAATGTGTTGGCATAGAATAAATGAGACTGTTTGATGGCATAAATATTTTATGCAAATCTAATTCACTTTTAGCCATGAATGTGTACTTTTATGATGCCATTTGGTGTACACATGTGTATACATGTGTACACATGTGTGTACATGTGTACACATGTGTACACATGTGTACACATGTGTACACATGTGTATACATGTGTATACATGTGCATGCATCTACTGTGTGCATTTGTGTGCATGCATATGTGTGTGTGACTGTGTTTCCGTGTGTGCGTGCGCGTGCACGTGCACGTGCGCACGCGTTCATGCGCGTGCGTGTGTGCTTGCATGCATATGTCAGTGTGCAAATCATTCTCTACAGTAATCACTGCCCTATAAACCACTTACCCTGTGATATCAGTAATTTAACTACATTGCTGCTGTAGACCTTTGAAATGGACAATGTATTTATGTTTTTGCAGATTCATTAGATGCTACCAAAAATTCACAGGCATGAAAGGGACCATTCATTGTGAAAGAGGACCATTAACATAGCAGAGGGCCACTTGGCCAGTTAGCCTGGAAACCAGACATGGACAAAGCTCAAGAAGTCACAGAGAGAGGCAGCACTGATTGGTTACTCTTGAGGGAACTGCTGACATTCCTTAGACTGACATGCTGACATACCCTAGAGTGTATTGCTGACATGCCCTTTAGTAAATTACAGATATGTCCTGTGAAGTAGTTAACTGCAGACATGCCCTAAAGTGAATAGGGACATACCCGGTACTGTAAGCTGAACTACTGACATGCTAATGCGGGATCTACCGACATGCCCAAGAGTGAATTACTGACATCGCTTAGACTGAACTGCTAAAATGTCACCATATTACCTAGTCAAACTCATTATCCTATTTATAACCTGTAGAAATAAACAATACGCAAAGAATATGGCTTTGTGGCAGTGTTTTGGAAACATCCTAGCTAGGAGAGTGGCAAGATCATATTGCAAGTTGTGATACCAATGTTGTCATTTGTTGTGATTGATATGGAGTATTCATACTAAACAGATTACCAAGAAAGTTAACCCAGACATTTGTAGATAATGATCTAACAGTATTGTTTAGTTGGAAACATTTTGGTGTGTTTCACAAGCAGAGCAAAGCCATAAGTGAAGGTTTTTAAAAGAAGAGAAATGCGTGCTTTATAATATCTAATATAGTATTGTATAAAGACATGGTTATTCTTTGTTATATTTTGCACAACCGTGTTTGCAGGCATGTTAATAATTCTTTATATAAATAATTGTCCACAAAGTGTTGCGGCGTTAAAACGAATATACCATAATGTGTATATGAGTCCGTCCATATTTTAGAAGCTGAAATGCATTCTATTGTGATACAGTCGATTTGAACTAGAGATAAACGTGTGCTTGTTTCTTGCTTGACCCTGTATGTCTTGGAATTTTTTATCAGATCTTTTTAACGTGATTCTTTCTGTTTCTGTGTTGAACTACGCTGTTTGCTATGCATAATTTGGCACTGCCAAAGTAGTCATTAAGACACGTGTGCCTTCACTGCATCGAAACGTTTACACTGTTGGTTATCTAAGGTGATGTACTGGTACATTTGAAAACAACATCTCTACACTAATTAATTGTCATCATGCTGAAATATACGAGTGTGAATTATCTAGGTATATTTGTTTGTGGTTTTAATTCCATTAAGGTGCATAGTTAGTTATTTTTATGTAGATTATACTGTTATATATTTCTTCAGAAAGTTTTGTTTTGTATGGGGCATTTGTATAATGCTGGTTACAAGTCAGGTTTCCATGGTAACATATTTGAATATCAATCGAATGATTGGGGATTAAAGACCACAATTTAGTCACATGTGTATGGTTATGACGATATATTGGTATGTAAAATACATATGTTTGCTAATATTATATAAAAGCAAACTTTCTGGAAATATTTCTATGAATTTGAAATACAACCATTTTTTGTTGAGTAATTAATAATTATTGATGTAATAGTTATGGGTGAACACAATACTTTTCTTTGATGGTTTTATTAGCAGTTTGAATCCAGTCATTAACTTTATAGCAGAAACTGACTTAGAATTAAATTGACTACATTGTGACCTTTTTAACAGCTTATATTCAGGCAATAAAGTACCAGCTAGCATTCGCGTGTTTAACAGTGAAGATTAGGGTTCAACATAGCTCTGATTAATCTAAACATCAGTTTTAAAAGATCTCATAATGACAGTTTCATATTTGCTGGATGTATGTCTGAAACAATGTGTTTCTACAAATAAATTAAACGTTGTAAACAATTCTCATGTGCGGCTTTAACTAATGAATATGGTAATGAAAAATTAACTACATAACTCGTAAAAAACTATATTAAGAAATATCTTTATCAGTTGAAAATGAGCAGTGAGCATCGCTCTAGATTTATATGCTTGTTAATCCATAAGATGTTTTAATGTATTTATTTCTTGTACATAGAGCACAGTTGACATGTTTGAAAGTTTCCAACAGAGGAAATAAAAGTGTTCCTATATGACCTTGACCTTGTTGTTTTGTTCTTATTTGCTTCTGCACATTAGCAAATTTATGATGACTTATCTTTGCAGAACTTTGAGAATATATGTTTTCCTGAACATATTTGTGTACATGTCTAGGCAAAAGTGGACTTCATAGAATTTGTGAAGTAGTTGGTTTTCTATCCAATACCCTTTAGAATTTATGCTGATGCTAAATAAACCCACCAAAAAAAGATATGTTTTAAGATATGGTAACAAACATATTGCCATATTGAAGGCAATAAACATTTATTAATCAATGAAACTGAAATTGTAAGTGTCTTGTATATACATGATGTAAAATAACATGTTTTGTCACACCCATTAAGCAAATACAGCGAATGATATCTATCTTATTTGTGTAAAATAATAGTGCAGAAAACATTTGCAGAA
>JAODUO010000295.1:72500-222500 GCA_025642075.2 Ridgeia piscesae
ATATTTTTTCTTTTTGAATCTCAACTGGCGTGCAAACTCTCCCCCAAAATTCACTAAATTCTGACAACTACGGGTAGCAATTGATATAATATGAATGTAGACTTATGTAATATGACACTAATGTCAGCATAAAACAAAATCATAAAATATTTATGTCCACTCACTTTAAATTTAGAACGTGCCAGTGCACTGGAGTTAATTATTAAAATAATTTGTTTTTGGGAAAAATACTACTGCTACAGAATGTCAATGGCACCACAGGTCTGGCAATAATGGCACTGCCATTGTATCAGTCATATACACAGTAAAGGTACCAGTGGCATATAATTGGAGTTAATGTCAATGCCACTACATAGTGTTAGCAGTGTCATGTACACTGTAGTAATAACATAATGTGATTGTGTGTTTGTTGTAATGTTTTGTTTTGTGATCTTTGTTTTTGTATTATTTTCCATGGATAATACAGACATCATAAGTTATATTTTGAAAAAGTGACATATTAGACAATACTAAGTAGATAACATTTAAACAAAAAAAGATATTTTTTTTGATAAGTAATATGATACAATGTTAGTGTATACATACAATAAACCTTTTTTTTGATTATTGTCCCTGGACTCATAAATGTATACATAAGCATGAAAAACAAACTTTCAAGTTAATCCATACAATGTAATACTGATGTACTTCACTATAGTAAATACCAATTATAATCAAGTGCTATATACATTATTAGGATATTTAAGTGGTATGTTTACAACCTCATACCATAGGAATGTGTAGTTTTTTTATAGTACGCAGTAGATATCCTTCTGTTTCAACCTCTCGGTTATTATTTTTAGTGCTGCTGCATTAAGTTATACTTTCTGTTTTATAAATAGGATAAATGGTTACAGTGTTAGAGGCCAAACTATCTTCTTTTTAAAGTG
This sequence comes from Ridgeia piscesae, assembly GCA_025642075.2. NCBI lineage: Eukaryota > Metazoa > Annelida > Polychaeta > Sabellida > Siboglinidae > Ridgeia > Ridgeia piscesae. Next base: position 73,430 of record JAODUO010000295.1, read on the forward strand.
ATCCTAATACTTTACCTCTGACTCTGGTGCAGGCATTTATGCATGACCCAATTTTTGCCAGTCGAAACATGTCATGGTTTTAAAAATGTGTGCCTGAAGTTCCCTGAACTCACATACATAGCAACCAGTCTAAACATGCTTACATATGTCCAGAAAAGAAATATGCAGTAATCCATGCATACACAAGTGTGATACCCATTTTCAAAGCACAGTTGACAACATCATTATTTAAGATGAAATTTTTGTGGTCCTCATATTTCACCCATCCAACCACATGTTACATTTTAATGCTCTGGTGTTTGACTTTCCAAATTACCAGAATTTCTTGAGAATTCATCACCTTGAGAATTCATCTCGAATACACAGGATAATATTTGATACACATTTTCATTATCCTTTGAATTCCTTTCTGATGGTCCAGGAGTGATTCCATTACAAACTTCTTCCAGTTCAGTCCACCATTCATTTGGACGGGTAAAAACGAATGTGGACGGGTAGAAATATGGGTGGACGGGTAAACAAAATGAAGGAGCAAAAAAGTCTTCCAAAACCATAGATATTGTTAGTACTTAGTTATGCCTTGAAAGTGAGTGAAAATGGTGTCACATGTGTGTTTGTAGTCCATTTCAGGTAAACATTTCAAAGTTAACATCCACGTGTCCACCAAACCATGTGTAACATGACTGACAATAATTTTATCCTGCATAAAGCCCTGTCTTGAAGACTTATTGTCCAGTGGTGTCATGACTGTCATCATCTTTCCAGACATTAACAATATCACTATATAATTTTGCTATAGCCAGCTTGGGTCTCAATTTGCCTGCCCTGTGTTGTCATTCAACCGTGATTTGAACCATTGAGCCTAGTTTTTGAACTTTGGCACTGATTCAGTCAAGGTCTCTCGTTGCAATGTTGGCATTCTTCATTCCAAGCTGAGGCTGTTCTGTTTCTCTGGGTTTGCGACTGAAGCTCTAAGTATTCTATACAGTGCATTGTCAAAGAAACTAGCTTTTAAATTTGCCCGGGATGTAATAATTATATAGAGTATCTGTGCATAAATACACCCTCATACATCTTCAGCGATTGTATGTTTTGTTACTTATATGCTTTGAAACTGGATGAGTGTTTGTTCACACTGGCATATATGTAAGATAACATGCACGTGCTGCCACAAAGTATTTGGACTGACAACATGTTTATTCTTGCATAAAGGCCTCCTTACCTGTGTTTCACTACAAACACATGTATGTATCTCAGTGTTTATTGTGTCAAAAGAATGGCTATGGGCACCTGTCTGCTAAATCTCTTTGTTTGTGACACAAACCAAGGACTCATTATACAGACTATGTAACCAAGTACACAGCACTGCATTCAGCCTCTAGGTTAGACTAATTAAACTGATTACCTGTTATTGTGCACATAATGACGAGCGACTGTAGTTATTTGTATAATACATTTTGATGAATAGTGCATCAGAGATTTGGAATACATATTTACTTTATTAATCATTAATGATAAAATGTGCATCTACTTAGTAGTCATTTGTAGTGTTCTGTTAGAAACAATAACTGGCATCTGCTGTTTTTCTTATAATAAACTTGTATATTGAAAAAGACTAATAATCACATGCGTGTGTAACTGTGTATCTGATGCAAATGTATGTTACTGATAAGTCATTAGGTACAATGTGCTGATAAGTACGTAATTGGAATACTGCCCAAACACAAATATAAATGACTTCACCTGGAGATGATGTCACCTTATAATTCTTTGTTTACCTGTTGGCCACTGGTATGTCAGCTGGTGAACACAGCTGGACAAGGTAGTATGTAACAGTATCATTTTGAATTGATGTCTTCTGAAAATTTATTTTGATGTATTTTTTTATTTTAATGACATTACAATTTCAAAATTACAGCCTTAACATAATTTCAGAATTTTACTCATACATGAGTAAAAAAAATAGATAATTACATTAAAACAGTATGTAAGCCTTAATCATGAAAAAATATATAACTAATCTATACTGCAATTGTAGTTATAACTATGGTCATCTTTTCACAACATACATGGACACACGTAATGAATGTTAACGTTATAAGAGCAAAGTTTTCTGAGACAGTAAAGATACTGCTGATTTTGCCAGTCACACATTTTGTTGGTGGACATGTGGATGTTAAGTCATAAACATACAAGCCTGTTGAGATGTGTTTTATGACCTGAAATAAACTACAAACACATGTATGACATCCATTTACATCCATTTTCAAGGCACAACTGACAGCATCTATGATTTTTAAAGACGTTTTTGAACCTTAATTATTTTACCTGTCCTGTGATATTTCTTCTGATCCAAATGACGGGTGAGTGGTCTCTGCATAAGGCTATGCAATCAACTCCTAAGTATATGTTTTGCTGAAACATGCATTTATAAGTTGTAAGGTATGTATTGCAGTCATATAATTATCATAATGATACATGTATTCAAAATGTGAATAGTACAACAAGTACTCCTTGGGTACTGTTCCTTCTGAATTTATAAAACGTACAACTTGGTGGAGTCAAATCATGATCCAGTCTAAATAATTTTCCGAATTAATCATTTGAGAAATATTTTGATATGGATAATGGAGCATTGCAGGTCTGGACTTGCAGAAGTCATAAATAATTTATAAACGATAACATGTTTTCTTTGATTCTCGCAGCGAGGCTGAGGGCAAATTCGTCATCTGTTGTTGTTGTTGTTGACGTTGAATAATGCTTGTGTGTTATCTTGCGTTGCAGCCCCCTAGTCTGGTGTTAGTGCTGAATTGTGTCAGCCTGTTTGTCTATCAAGCCCTCGATGCCATTGACGGCAAGCAAGCACGGCGAGTCAGTGAAGCTACGCCACTAGGGGAGCTCATTGACCACGGCTGTGATTCGGTGTCGCTAGGTGAGACATCGGTGTCAGTGGTTGTGTCATCACTTGTGTCGTCTTGTGTCATATGGACGACGCACAGTGTTCATGTTGTTGTGCTGATGTGTTTTGAGTTGCTATGTTTGCAGAGTCTGGACAGTCGTACACAGCAGGAGTGGCATGTTTATGGGGTCGGGGGGGGGTTGTCAGATGGGAGACGGGGTGACTAAATATTTATGACGCCCTGGATGCACTGCCAAATGTATCACAGTTCTATATTTCGAATACAGTCGTTTATTTAGATTTTTTTCAAACCTACTTAACAAATTGATATATTCATATCAGCCATGACATACATATACAATTGTAATATCAGTTACCTCAAGATTAATTTTAAAGAAAATCTGATATCAATATTATTGAAAAAAGTATAACCCTATTAAGCCCCAAGTATGTCCTCTTTCATGTTTGGCCCCAATTATCAGGTTAATTGAGTCGTGCAAGTTTTATGACACTAAGGATATTCTAATATGTGAGAAATCAGTGTTGAGTTGTAATAACAACATAAATTGCTAATTCACACGAAATGTCAAGACTCACTCGTGTTATAAATGAGGCTGTCTAAACCTGGCTATGTCATGGTCAATGATGATCACAATGTGTCACATTGTAAGCCATACCTGCAGCTGTGACCTGAATTAATTGTAATAGATCTGGGTAATCAACTATGATCTACTAGTTTTTCTACAATTACGCAATAGCTTGGTCGTAATTCCAAGTAAACCACAACTCTTGTTCTAGTTACCAACCTCAAGGATATTTATGTAATACAGTTACAATAAAAAGACACTAAAACATTTAAAATAAAATACATAATGATATATTATAATATTTGTTAATTATGTTACTCAATTTTTTTACTGTCGGGTATAATATACTCTGATCATGTCACCGGTTTACTTTCTGAAGTAATAATTGTTTGACTTTATTATTGTAATTTTAATAGAAAATAAAGAGGTAATATCAGTAACCTTAATGAAAGCTTATTGTCACCTGTCAGTTAACAGTGTCAACTTAGAGTACTCCGGAGGGTCCATGTATATTTGAGGAAGCCGCCTAACACATTGGCTTTGGTGTGCCTCAGCTTTGGTTAATAAATTTACAGCAATGGGCTAACTTTCAGCTAATAACTTTACAGCAATGGTAGTTTTTGGATTGCAAAATGTAAGCTGTGCTGTCGTGTGATTTCTTTTGTTTTTGGTTTACTAACTAATAATTTGTCCTCTGCATTCTAGGTTGCGAAGTATGGTGTTGTGCGTTCATGAGCAGTCTTATGGGCCAAAATCTATGCCAGGGGTGTGATCTAAAAATATGTGGTTCTGACTGGTTTACTCTTATGAATTCTAGATAATACCAGCAGGACTGTTACATAATTAACATGCTGATATATGTAGCGTTTGAAGTGACAATCAGCATTATCTTCCATACTTCAAAACATTTTGCATTATTTTACTTTCAAATAAATCAATTTTTATCAGCTGCAAATCTCGACTTATCTGTTGTTTAAAACATAAATTACAACATTTTATTGGCTGCAGTATCTGATCTCACCCAGCGTGGTTTTGGCCGATTGCTCTAGAGGTTAGCTCTGTTTTGTAACTTGTTGTGTTTGTCACATTCTCATAGCAGGTAAGGGTGATCATAACTGGCAGGGAGCGGGAAAGAAAACGTGGACCTCTTGCTTTCCCATCCCAATAAGCGCATCCGCCTGGGAAACTGTGTTTCCCGAAGCTCCCTTGGTTTCGGTGGAGTTCAGTGACATTTTTCTAAATAAGCTAACAGAGGTCTTATTGGTTTTAGGCGCCCTGGTGGGGGTACTTTCTCTGTGCCTTTGGCCTGTTTCTCTACCAAGCGCTAGATGCCATCGATGGCAAACAAGCACGGAGAACTAATAGTAGCTCTCCACTCGGGGAATTGTTCGACCACGGATGTGACTCTGTCTCCGTAGGTAGGCCTGTCTCTGTTAGCCTTCGCTCTGAGTTTCCTGCATTTTTTGCGTTCCCTGGTATCTGCACATAAATGGGAACATTGTTGCGATATATAACATAAGAAGCACTGTTCTCACCGAACTTTTTCAAACGCAGAACTCTGTATTGTAAAAGTAAGAACTGAAACAGTCTGGAAGTATATGAAAAATGTGTTTATATTCAATTACGTAAATATTGATTCTACTCACTCAAAGGTGTAGTTATTGGCATTACCTGTTTCAATTGTTAACTGTTGTCTGTTGTGCATGTTATGAAGCTGTGTAGAAGTTAATGTTTCTGTAGCCTGTGTCAATGTGTCACATATTAGTTACAACGTTGCATGTTATGATTACCTAACTGTTAATTTTGTTATGTTTATTGTCACCTGTAAAGTATACAGCAGCTGTAAAGTCTGTGTCTAAGATAAACACTGACTCTGTGTCAGATAACAATCACAGTCACAGTGCTTGGCTGGCGACTGGCTGGCTTAAATCGGCATTGTCAGTCTACTAGCTAATAGCTATGCATTCTTTAGTACCCAGATAGATTCAATAGAACACTAATTGTACCATAGGCATTTGAGAATAATATTTATTCCTCCCGTTACTGCAATGCACGTCACTGTAACAAAGTTACTGCGTGACTTTGTCACAGCGTGACTACTAAAATATAGTATAATAACCTGCCACAGCAAAGTGTATTTAAGTCGTAAACTGTGAAATTGATTTTTCCTATTTGGATTCTACAGACCTCGAGCTATAAAATGATTCATCATTACTTGAAATATTTTTGATTTATTGCAAAAATGTAAGCACATTTTTAAAAGTACATGTACTGTTCTGTAACGGGGGTCATTTTATTTCATGGATTGTTTTATAATTATTATAGTTCAAAGCATGTGTTATATTAGCTGATTTTTTTGTAAAAAAAGGACTTTGGAAGATGATGGTGCACATTTTGGCCAAAGTAACAAAATTGACGGAATATGACCCAGAGGGTTATTTTGGCGAGAAGTTCAACTGTGTGTTGTAATACCCTATTAATTGACCACATTTGGTTGCAACCATACACAGCATTTTATCTTTATTTTTATTATTTAAATGTGTAAAGTGTTTACAATTTATATTGTAGTTTTAACGAAGTAATATGTAAAGCACTGTGGATATATGTGCTATATAAAATAAAGATTATTACATAACAAAAAAACCAGTCATTGCCAAGCCATAGCTGAAACAACTCAAAGCAACTTCTTCTCCCAACATCAGCAACAACAAACGCTAGCATCAAATTGCAAACCTACCCTAATAAAAAATGTAATGTGGAGATAATAAAAGAAAGAACATGATATATCCAATGTAACAACAAAAAGATTGTTAAGAAGAAACATTATTCTGAAAGGCCTTCCATGAAATCCATGAGGTAATATGACAGTGTAAAGTAGCAGATAAATAACACCAAATAAGTCATGGCTTTGTTTGTTGTGTGCTGTAAACCTGTGAACTGGCAGTGGCTGTGTTGTGTCACTAATGCCTTGCTATTTACATTCTCTTACAAGTCACACTAACAACTGAGCTGCTGACACTAGCTGCCTTGGTTAACCTTTAACTTGAGAAGCTACCACAACTGTTGTGGGTTTATGGCCCCAGTAGAACTCTGCCGACTCAGCTGTCTGTAACCACACAGCTTGTTTAAACTGGCCCGAAGTTTGCCTTGTTAACCTTTGTAACTTATGCTCAGCTGCGGAGTGTACAATTACAAACTGTCCACAAATGCTGTCTTTCTAATCACAACACTGAGCAATATTGTTTATGGGACTAATAGTATGTTTATTTGCTGAAATTCTATCATCTGAGATCGTGCTGCTCGGCTGTGTCTGTAACAGACAAAAAATGCAGCAAGTTGCAAGTGTTTAATAGTGTATGGCCTGGTTCTGAACCTGTTGAAAGAGCATAGTCTTTTATTTGCCCAAATTGTAGTTTTTCTACTTTCAACTGTGTCATTAACATGTAAGATGCGTTTTCTTTTTGCATGACTCATTCGATCACTTAAGTACCCCCATTAACATGTACCTGAATGTGATAATAACCTAGGTGACAACCAGGTGGTTTTATTGGTTTCATAGAGTTATGTAAAGTATTTTTTGTGACTGCTATTAAAATTTCCAATTTTTTTTGAATTCTGATTGAACGTCCTATTTACACACCACATCTGTGTGCACACTTTCTGACAGAACATAGACGTGTGTCCTGTATGTATGTCCTGATTCTCTAGCTGATTGATACCTGCCATAATGGGGTGCACAGAACTGACAAAAGCAGTTGCCGTTTGCGGTCACGGTGACCTGGTTTTACGGCTTAACAGTCACACAACTATTGTCATACCACAACATTACCCCAAGTCCCAGCGGTATGACGTGACTTCTGTGACAATACAATGTTTCCTGTTTCAGTGTTCCTGGTAGTTGGACTGTCAATCGCCATCCAACTTGGCATGAACCCCACATGGCTGTTCTTTGAGTGCTTCATCACAATGTTCATATTCTATGCAGCACACTGGCAGACTTACTGCACGGGGACACTCAAATTTGGCAGGTATGTCTTCGTTCGAGTTTTGCTGATTTCATTTCAGTTAAAAATCATTGCACTGGCTCTCTGTGCATTATCGCATTATTTTCAAGATTTGCACAATATCCTATCAAGCACTCGCATCTAAACAATCACCATATCTAAACTCAATGCTAACTCCAGCAAGGAATTCCAGAGAGCTACGCTCAACCAGTAGTAACCCACTTTACATTCCTCGGGTTAAGACGAAAGCTGGGACCCGAGCTTTCTCGGTTGCTGCACCAACTCTGTGGAATTCGCTTCCTGTCAGTGTCAAGTCGGAAGGTAATATAGTTTCCTTCCGCCAACGTCTAAAAACATATCTCTTTAATGCTGCCTATCCTCCTTAGCTTCCTAGAACCTTCGTCCATCCATCAACGACTCACGCACTGTTCTATGTTTACGCAATTGCTTAACCTCTTGGTTTTGTCGCGCCACTGAGCTTGATTTTCGAGGATATTGGCGCATAAGAAGTTATTATTATTATATTATTATTATATCTTAAAAGTGTATTATATATGACCCACATTTTAACTGATATTGGTTATTTTCTTCACCAATGAAGTATTCTTTCCAAACTATGATTGACAATTCGGTGTTGTTTTAAAGCTTGCTACTGAACTAATGTATTCCAATCTAAACCACATAATTTGGGCTGAAATTGGCTATATAAAATTCCTGTTTTATGACCCAAGTGTGTCATGTCAGGTGTAACATGTGTCAGGTCAGGTGTAACACGTGTCATGTCAGGTGTAACACAGGTCAGGTGTAACACGTGTCATGTCAGGTGTAACACATGTCATGTCAGGTGTCAAGAGTCACTGCTAGCCAGTCAGTCATGTTGTTGTGTGTTGCAGATTGGACGTCACAGAAGCCCAGTTTAGTGTGATGGCCACGTATATGATGTCAGCCATATTTGGACCGTCGTTCTGGTCTTTTGAGGTGAGCAAGACTATATTTAGTCTGGCGATTGCAGTGACATAGCAATAGATTAACAGTAACGTACATGTTAACATGTCAACTGTGACCCTTTAGTTAATTTTCCCATTCCTTTGCGGTTCACTAAACCTTGAAATCGGTGGGAAGTTTAAAACGTGTGAACCCTTATTGGTAGTGATGAAATCAGTTGAAATGCAGCAAATTTATTTTTTATGGAGTTGTATAGAAGTGATGCTTGAGAGGACGTTCCTATTTGACATGAAATGTACTTGCATGTGGAAAGTGGCAAATAAAGCTTTAGGTGGTGACAAGATCACGGGTAGACACAGGTGATCCAGATGATTTACCTGTTGGAGTGCTAAACTCATTTGGTCCATGTTTCAGCATTGGCCCAGGGTTTCAGTGGTCATCTTAATCCTTGTGTGTGACCAATGTTGACCCATAGCCTCCACATTGACCTTTGAATGTCCACTATCAGCAGTAGTTGACAGGTTTGGTTTCAGCTCCACCGACAGCCAGTCAACGGTCACCTTCAGTCACACTGTTGACTGACTGGACTATTGACAAAATTGTACTATTGTTCGTTTTTCTTTAGGGGTTATTTCAAAGCATTATTTGATTGTAAATTAAATTAAGTGCGATATATATATATACAGTATATCGTACCTAATTTAATTTATTTATATATATATATATATATATATATAATTATCGTACCTAATTTAATTTACAATTAAACCAGGTTTTGAAATAACCCTTAAAGAATAACGAACAATCAATTCAGTAGTACAATGTGATATATACAAGGTATATATATATATATATATATATATATATATACAATAAAACACACACACACACACACACACACACACACACACACACACACACACACACACACACACACACACACACACACACACACACACACACACATGTCACAAAATGTGTGCAGTAAACCACCGATGTGATACCATTCTTCCAATTTCTCTTCTTGAATGCTGTAAGAATTGGCCATTATTTAGAGTACCGGTACTATGTTTATTAAATAATTAAGTCTAGAAAAATGTGGAGCACTGTCACATAGCAAGCTCCTTATGAGCCACAAATAATACTAACATGTACATAGAAAATTAATTTAAAAAAAACCAACCCCCGTTCATAATCATAACAGTATTGACCATTGTGGACAAGGGATACTTAGTTACTTACCCATAGTTCTGATCACAATGCAGCCAAGTCTGGTATTGAGTAATCCCAGGTGAAAACCACAGAAAGCCATCATATTGTGAATGAGCTTATTGATTTTCTGAAACACCTCATTTACGATATGCTGTGTGCCCTGAATGGGCTGTTGTGCAGTGCATTCCAGTGTGCCTGTAATGGCTTTGAACACAGACTCGTGACTTGTAAACAGCTTTCACCACATAGGAGTAATATTTACATCAATTAACAGTCACCAACTGAGGTCATAGTTTAACTTTAGAGTTTATGACTTGTGTGAAGTGAGTGATAGGTACAAGGAGATGAGGATGAAGCAATATGTTGCCCAGTAAACACAGTGTTTGATGGCATCTAGTCACCTAGTGTGCTAATCAAATCACCCTGTTGCCTTCATATATTTCTTGCGGTGGTCATGTGTATGTTGTTGTGTTTACGCATATGTTGTTGTGTTTTTGTTGTATGTTTATGTATTTGTTGTTGTGTTCACGTTTTCCTTGTTGTGTTCATGTTGTCATTGTGTTGTTGTGGAACTCTCACTTAATCTACCAAAGATCACTTTGCGTAGTTACCACCGTGTTCATGTTGTCATTGTGTTGTTGTGGAACTCTCACTTAATCTACCAAAGATCACTTTGCGTAGTTACCACCGTGTTCATGTTTTTGTTGTTGCGTTCACTGATGCTAGTGATGCTGTACCACTGATCATAAATACCTGAAATGTTCACGAGTTTGGTGTAGTGTTTGTTACTGTTCACAGTGTGTTTATCATCTGATTTTGTAAGAAATTCAATTACTCCGGAGCATAATTTGTGAAACATATGAAGTTTCGACCCATCAGATATGACTCTTAGTCACATACTGGTGTCATGTTAGAAGGCTAAGGTTTTGGCGGGATACTTTGGCTGTAGATGGCGGGCAGATGGTACCATGCTCTCTGTGCACTGTAAGGGGCTGTCTTTTTGATGTAAATGCCTCCTTCATTTTCCTCTTGAACCATCCTATATCGTAGAGGATGGGTCAAAATGTCATATATTTCACAAATTATGCTCCAATGCAGAGCTGTAACAAGTACATTTATTTTTTACTTGAGTAAACACAAAAGTACTTTTCTCCTTTAACTAGTTCTCAATGGGCGATGCAGCCAACTGTTATGAATAAAATAAAACATTCACAATTATAATTTAGTGTGTACACCAAACGTTTAAAATGCTATTTTTGTTATTCTATTCATAAAAAATAGATTCAATACTATGAACCTAATGATGCAAGCAACAATGTGTAAGCCAACTAGGCCTACAAGCTGTAAATACACCATGCTTTATTAATAATAGGCCCACAGCAACCATTGTATTCATAAGTTGAACTACCGGTACATGTAGTAGTAATTCACGTTGTTATAGGGGTATTGTATCTGTCTTATAGATGGACTGGTGATTAATTTTATCTTGTGTTACTTGAAGGAGGCATTCAGTCTAGATGAATGGTTATAATAACGTGTCTTTTAAAATACGTCTTCATTTGTAATAATTACTAATTGTAACATTGATATAATACTTTAGTTAAATTAAACAGTTACACATATTGATCTATATTAAAAATAGATAGAGATTATAAAGATGTCGTTCCACAACACTGGTAGATTTGCTGTGGGCGATAACGGGGAGCCTTCGATATCTACAGCATGTGCAGTTCACAGTGAACATCTAAAGCTAATAAACTGTCAACAATATGCAAGACACAAGAAGACACATAAGGCAGCTGTTTTTCATGTCTACTCAATTCAAGGCTTTAAATAACCTCAGGGCCAATGCCATTCATGGGCATTGTTGTCTTAGCGGCCCAGTCAGGAAGTCTTGCTGTGCAGTTGTGACACCCAGTTCAGGTGCAGTGGCTTCAGCACCTGACCCCAGATTGCAATTATCTCACTGGCTTCATCAGGTGATAAAGCAAATTGTTTGTTCAACTGATGTAGAAATCCGGCCAGTCCAGGACACTTAACACGTCTGGTTGTTGTACATACAGGCTGATATTTGTAAACAAATCTATGCTAACTGCAAACATTGCCTTGCTTCCGACCCAGATCATTCGCTGGACTTTTAGGACATTTGCAAAATTAATAAAGAAATTATGAGAACTTCACTACATTTTGAAAAAGTACACATATTTGTACTTTCTTACAAGTAAAAGTACTTCCAAAAAATGTACTTCGTTACTCAAGAAAAGTAAACTTTTCTACTTATGTAAAGTAAAAGTACTTTGTTACATTACGGCTCTGCTCCAAAGTAAGTGAATTTCTTACAATATAACAAAATCTTGGAGCCATGAACAATATATTCCATATTGTTCATTATCTTGTTTGTAGGTGCCAATGTTCTGGGCTCCAGTGAAACTAATCACATTGCATGTTCACGTGTTTGTCACTGCATTCACAACGCCTTCGTCATTGTGTTCACAGGTGCCAATATTGGGTGTGCCGTTGAAGCTAATCACCATCGCAGGCAGTGGGTTGGCAGCTATCCTCTGTTGCTATATGTACTTCAACATCATTCTGATGCGAGGTGGAATTGGAAAGAACGGGTCGACAGTGGCGGTATGTCTAATCCTGAGCAAGTCACCGTCGCACGTACACACCAGTATGGCCATGACGGGTCACATTATAGGGCCTAAAAAATAGAAGTCTCCCTCTCCTCTTTCTTGCTGCAGTCCGGGATAAGCTGGTCTCGATATGAGTTCTTGATTTCTGATTTACCTTCCTGTAACCTGTTCTTGCACTGTGTCAACTAGAGCTGTGACCCATTTACTTCTATAAAGTACACGGTACATGCCGTAATTTTATATAGTATACAGAGTTACAGACATAATATGGTGTGTTATACAATTTTGTCTAGAGGCGTTCCTCTTGCTAAGTGCCGGTAGTTATGTAACATAACAGTGGCGCCACATGGTGGCTTAGTGGGACACCGCATTGATCAACTTGTAGCGTCTGCTCTTCTGGACGTGCGCTTTTCGAACGGAAGAGAAGGCCAGGATATGTTGAATGTCGTCTTTTAATTTTTGTTTTGAAGTTTACATGGATGCTGGAGAGTTAAAAGACATTTTAGTATTGTCCACTGACAATGTAACACACTGCATGGAATATAGATTTTTCAAAATACTAGTTCAATGGTACACGGTACACAGCTCTAGTCGGAACAACTGCATCTGGAGACCTACAATGTGCTTGTTCTTGTAAGTCATCAGATCCATTATGCAGTCATTGATGGCCATTTTTCAACAAAAACACTCTTTCTAAAGTTTCTGCATTTGGAGAAAAGGATATCCCTGGGAGTAATTGTGCTATCCTAATAAGGTGTTCCATCACTTGAATGTTGCTTTCTGCCTACTGCATGCTGTGTCAGGCATTAAGGCATTGACATTGTGTGGAAGCATTTTCCCTTTCTCATGGTTCTGACGATGCTTTAAGACATTAGACTGGGTGACATGCTGCTAAGACTGACATTGCTGGTGTACGTGTGGTTGCAGGGTACCAGTGTCTTGACACCAATCATCCCCATTAGCATTATTATAACGATGGCATTTGTGATATGGAAGAAGTCACCGTCACACGTCTACGAGAACCACCCTATACTCTATATCTTAAGCTTCGGCATGGCCATCGCAAAGACGACGAACAAACTTGTGGTATGTATCCAGTCATGCCTTGGCACTGTCTCATAACATTGTTGACCAGCCACAGTGAAGTGTTGCTGAATTGTGAAATGGAATTATTTACCATTGGATTCTGCCGATAAAAAATAATTCCTCAGTTGCTGATTTTTTTAAATTTATTGTAAACTAATTTAAGCAGTTTTAAAAAGCTGTTTTGAGAAACTAGGTTATTTTCATTCATGTTGTCTATTATTTCTTAATGTGTCGGTTCATGAATGTATTCGAATGAATTTGTAAAGTTCCTTTGAGCATTTTAAGCTCAAAAGGGTTAAGAGTGCTATATAAATGTACATATGATATGTCAGGCATTTTACTAGTTTTAAATTATTTGTTGAGAAAAACAAACTGTACGTTGAAATGTGATATTACAAGGTAAGCATTTCTGCTAGAATCATAAAAGTTATGGTACATGACCCAGACAGTTATTTTGGAAAATTTGCAAAATAGGTCTGTTCAACTTTATAACCGTTACATGTTGTGAAAGGTCACATGTAGTTAACCTTTAACCGAGGCAGTCTGTTCCTGTCTCGAATTAGTCGGGGATTCACAGTGGTACTAGTAATTGACAGGCAGTTTGTGAGTTAGTTTTCTTGAATGTGGGACCATGGTCCACACCAGGAGTTTGTGGTTATTCCAACCAACGTTTGTCATATTGCCAGTGAAATAGTTTATAATCTGAACGCTTTGTTTATATTTCGCAGGAGAAAAGTTCAAATTGTGAAGAATGTTTCAGGCATGTAAAATGTAATTTGATAGGCAGTACACCTTCGGCAGAAAGGAGTGGTGATTGAGCCAGACTGTTGGTCGAAAGAACCGGGGTTAGAATCTTAGTACCGACTGCTGTTTTGAAACTTGGTTGATTTTGTTGGCTGCACATTGCTGTTTTTTTTTAGGAGCCCTTTGATCTTTCATGTCTGTGCAAAGGGAACTGAAAGATCCCACTCAGGGTAACCTAAATAGGACTCTCGAACTGTAGTGAACATATCTGAGCCTGAAAACCAAGCTCAATAATACTGTGTCCACATAATAAGGATGTGACGAATATTCGATGTGTATTCGAAATTTCGAATATTCGGATGTTTTCCTGCTACAGAAGCTGTATTCAAATGAAAATTTGATAATTTGCAGCTATATAAACGAACATCGATCAAATATGTTCCTTTCCAATGCTCCGCTGCAAAATCAGTCCCGGGCGATCTTTAACTTTAACTATGAAAAAGACTACAGCCACCAAACTACTCCTCACATACCTTATGTGAATACATATATACACACTAGGTTAAAAAAATAATATTACTGACATTACCTAAACAAATAAACATCACAAAACAAACTCGCATAAAACTCGCTGGTAACTCGTGGCCGCTATGCATAGCTTACCATAATATCGGTATTGTGTCAAGGGGTCTTTTGTTAGCAGTGTCGGGTTAAGGTTAGGGTTTTGGGTAAGTTTAGGATTAGTTGAAGTTAGCTTAGGCTTAGTTAGGGTTATGGTTACTTTAGGGTTAGCATAAAACTGGAATTTGTGAAGGTCATTTATTTAGTGACACCTGCGATAAATTACTGATGTTATAGTAATCACCGAGCTATGCGTAGCCGCTGTAGATCATGTCGAGTTTTGCGCGAGTTTGTTTTCTTAATTTTATTCTTTATAGGAATGTAAATGATTTTATTTTGTAACCTAGTGTGTGTTATGTACATAAGATATGTGATAATAAGTTTGGCGGCTGTAAGAAGTCGTTTTCGTGGTTAGGTCAGAAAGTAAACAAAAAGATCGATGCGTATGGCCATGATGCCAATGACTTCGGCATGGACTTGTGCCCGCATCCCGGCAAAACATCTCGACACCATTCAGTATTCTATTTGAAGCCACGGTATATTCGTATTCGAAATTTCGAGGATATTCGATTCGAATGAAATTCCAGATTCGTCGCATCCTCACCACATAAACACATCGCTAAAATAGAGTGTCAAGCTAATCATAAAAGCGCGTTTATTCTACTAGTCTTAATACCTGAAAGTTTGGTTCCTGAGATGCCAACTGCCTTGATGGAGATCATTAGCATAGCAACATGCACCTATGCTAAGATGCCTGTAGCTAGGTGATGCTGCTTGCAGGTTGCCCACATGACCAAGAGTGAAATGGAGTTGCTCGACACATCCTTCCTGGGTCCCGGTCTGTTGGTTGTCAACCAGTACTTCAACACTGTCATAGACGAGTACTATATCCTCTGGGCATGCTTTGTAAGTACCGAGTTAGTTCACGTTTTCATAGCCATTGACTAAGGCCAGATATGGTTATTTTTTATTTTGGCCACTGTTCCAGTTTTTCCACCCCAAAGTGTAGGATTGGGTCATACAGCTTATACAGAGTAAACATATATTGAATGTTAAGTAGACCCTCATTTCCATTGTAACGAACAAAATGTCCACCATTTTGTGCAGATATTGGCAAATGTGGAAATGAACCGTCATATAATTATGATTAATGTTCAACATACATTGTATTCTATTGCATTACACAGTGATCAGAACATCTATTAAAATGTTGTTGTTTTGGGTAAATTGCTGGGGAAAACATTAGCTACAAATATTGGTTTGTTTTCCAAACCATGTATGGCTTTAAAATGTCTCACTGCGGAGAATAGAATATGATGAATGCAACGTTGAAAACATTATTTGAATAGTAAAATATAACCCACAGATATCCCTTTTCCAAATAAAAGACATTTCAGAAGAAGAATGTTTCAGTCAAAGATTGCATGTTGGATTCGATTGCTATATATTGGAATGTGTGGTCCATGAATAAATGTCACTTAGAGGCGTGTGATTGTCATAAAAGTTACCTTTGTTAGAAATCACACGGAGAAACACTGTTTTATAATCTTGAACCACTATTAAGCAGATATGTGTGATCATGATTTAATGAGAGCAGAGCCACTTTATATTTTAATTCCTGATCTCGGGGGGGGGATTCCCCATTCTGCAAGTACTGCACTGTAGCCTTTCGCTTGTTATAAATCATTATAATTTAATTTAACTTTTTTGGTACATGTATACCTCTGATTTGCTGATCTATATAATATCTACCAAAATATGGCACTATAGTCTTGTTTTCACTAGGAAATGTGTATTGATGAAGTAAATTGGACAACATTTAGAATTTACCTTTAGTAGATAGGAGCGTCTCACACTAAATGCAGCTTGAGCGTAATATGTCGGTGTAACTTTGAAAAATTATTTTAAATGTTCCATTCAAATCATGGTAACTGATCCTCTACATGGAATGTTCTTATGTTTGGGCAATGGTTGTTCAAGTGTTCCCCCCCCCATTTAATTGGTCCATAGGATCACATTAAAAAACATGGATCCACATCCATACAGATGTAGACTTCTATGTGACGTGCGTGTGTTTACTGAGGCACCCTTGTGTTGTAGGTGTACTGTACTGTTGACCTCCTGCGATACTCCGTGTACGTGTGTCGACAAATCTCCACCCATCTGCACATATGCATCTTCAAGGTGACATCCGCGCCGAAGGCAGACGACACAGCGAACTCGTCCAACAGCAGTCGTGCCACGGAAAACAGCACCGTGTACAACCGACCAGTCACCCGACAACTCGCCAGTCAAGCGAAAAAGTAGACCCAATTGTATTTAGCATTTCTATTTGCTCTGCCTCTGTCTCTGTAGGACCTTGTATGTCAGCATTGCAGATATCGTGCGACGGTGGGGTGATTTTATGGTCTGATTCCTTTCAGAATGATATTTATGTTTCCGGTCACATGCTGTAAAATTTTCAGTAGGCAGAATATCTTTCTTACTATTTTTCATGAGGAAATTTTTTTATTGAATTTTTTATGTTCCTGGCGGTATTTATGTTTTTAAATTTCTTCAGATACAAGAAAACATATCTGTATTTCAGCAGCCCATATTAGGTTGTGCAGCTAACATTTATGTTTTTGCTTTGATTTATGTCTATGTATAGCGTGAATAGATCTATTTTCCCTGGTACATCATAAGAAATTAGTCTTGGCTTTGTATAGCAGGTATGGTCGGGTAAACGGAAACACAAATATTGTTCTGAAAAATGAAATATGTAAGTGGTGCACCCTGTGAATTTACTGGTACAATGTGTGGGTGAGAGAAAGTGAGGATCTGTTATCAGCCGACTGTAATCAACAGTCGCTGATGACTACAATATTCACCCGTGTTATCACACTCATGCAAGCATATTATTTTTGAAGCGTAAGTTTTATCACCACGTATGCTATTATTTACACTGGTTTGCCAGAAAGTCGTTACTTTGTGGTACAGTGCTTTTATCCACGAACGCGAAACATTCTTCAGCCAAATGTGACCCGATTACTTTTAGTTCAATTAATTTTATACTAAACTATATTTGATTTGAGGGCATTTTATGTAATTGCTATAGCAACCTTGTAGTCACCTACAGTGTATGTCGGAGAAGATCGGGTGTTACTTGTATGATTGATAGATTATTGCTTCATATATTGGAGTGAGTGGAGTGTAACTACCGTAACAATCTTCTGTAGTTGTTACAAACCAAATCTCCCTGGTATTGGAAGCAGACACTAATGCTAGACAACCAGACATTGAGATGAAAACCAGTGCTAGAAATCGAGAAAACATCGAAAACCCTTAAAGCAATTTTTAGTGTGACTGATATATAAAATAAACACTATGATCAATGGTACCATTATTGACAAACGAACTGCTTCAAATCCTATATTGCATGTTTTGGCAATGACCGCACAAGTGTGAAAACATCATATCTGGACAGAGTTGAAATACACTGTAGACGGAAACATTCCATTTTGACACACAGGGTCACTTAATGGTTCTAACAATGTTTGTTGTCGGTGTTATGTACGTTATTTGTACGTGAATGAGATAGCATGTGCCAAGACCTGTATTCTGTCGTGAGCATTGTGTTCTTTGCTGAACATCTTACGTTGTTTCTGTTCGTCGTCTGGAGACATTTTGTGAATGTAGAGTTTGAGGACTTGAGTTTAATTTTGTCAGGTTTGATGTGTAATTATCACAAGTTGGGCAGAGCATCTTCACTTTTGTGACAACGCATGATGGGAACCTTCTGCAAATGGTTTCCTGTTTTAGTTATACAGTACACGTGTACAGAAAGATAGATAACATAAAATATGTCCATCGTCTTATTTTTATCTTTCCAATTGTAGAGTTGTTGGGAGACAATTGACAAATTAATCAGTTCTGCAGGAATTTTCCACTCACCCGAGACTTATTTAGAACTTTTCCATTATCAAATACAAACTGATAGCTTGTCTGTGTACATGTATAAATAATAAATTTATTTCTGTCCATTTTTATTGATAATTTATGACTGAAAGAAATTAGAAATTAAAAGAAATGTGGGAATTTTGCTGTATAGCAAAGATTGTAAACTAAACCTAGGTATTTGCTTGTAAAATGTCAAAAGCTAAGAGAACTAGTCAGTTTACCAAGATAAAGCAGTATTATGGCAAATGTACTGTTATAATGTGTATGATGTGGATTATCTGACCAGTCATTGTAAGTATACCTTTCTGTGTCTTCAACAATCATATTGCTGTGAATGGCGATTTTGTCTGTATGTTATAATGATGATTTTTTGTTGAGTCAGTTGTATTCAGGCCCAATTTAATGAGGAACAGGGGAACAAATTAACTTCAGAGCAGTAAGTGTCGATACTGGCTGTTTACATATTTAATTTTGTTTAAAATGTTAATATTCCATAGCCAGAACTTGAGTAACCGCTTCAAACTGCATCGCATTATTAAATGCAATTCCGAAGACTGTAAGCTTTCAACCTATTTATTCTAACATTAAAAACAGGATTTATAGATAAATGTTAATAATGGACACTATCTGTAGACAGAAAAGGTTGGGTGGGTTATTGGGAGAGATGTGAGATTGCCCTTTTTCAGTCTTGCTGCCCAGGGGGTAGATTATCAGACTTGTGAAATGTTGTGCACAAACTTGGTGACAGTAACCACCATTTTTGTCATCTGTGTGTAGTAGAACACACTTGGAAGTAGTTAATGAGAACATGTTCATGCACTTCAGTGTAGACTGTGAGTAGAAATCAAACCAGCCAATGGTGCCCCTTGATTAGGTCACATGTTCACCTGTCCCAGGGTGGTGCCAACAGAGGGCGCCACTCTAGCAAATATAGACATCACTTGAAACTCTGGAGCAATCCATGCAAAATGGTAAAAAACTGCAGAATGCACAAATCACCCTTGGTATTTATAACCACGTATAATTTACATAAAAGAAGCTTTAATCGAACGTCAACTTGGAGCCACTGGAGTGTGTTGTATCTAAATGGCTACATTTGGAGAGATTGAAAGTGTTGAGTGTGGTAGGGTGTAGATGGAGCCACTAGAAGACAGACTGAGCTGTCTTCAAGGTGCTACATGTGTTGCTATTGTGTACATTTCACAGAATAAAGTCTGCCACATCGAGTCGGTGTTGGAAAGAACAGGATACGTTGGCGCTGTGTCAATATTTCTTTATTAGTTTCAGCAATCACTGTCGATGTTGTATCCAACAGTAGACTACAACTGATGTATGTATTGAACTGCAACAAAATTACATAAATTCTTAATAAAATAACACACCTCGAAAGTTACAGC
Source organism: Ridgeia piscesae (assembly GCA_025642075.2). Lineage (NCBI taxonomy): Eukaryota > Metazoa > Annelida > Polychaeta > Sabellida > Siboglinidae > Ridgeia > Ridgeia piscesae. Next base: position 93,500 of record JAODUO010000295.1, read on the forward strand.
TGATGTTAGTCTTGAGTTGGAAATAATACCACATTCGCTGTATGAAAGTAAAGAATGTCAATTTAAGTATTCTGGCTATATATATATATATATATATATATATATATATCATTCACCAATCTTGAGTAAATATATTTCTGTATATATACGTATATATATATATATATATATACGGTGAAGATGCCGTAGATTTGTTATGGGACACTTGCATCTCCATTTTTCATTTGCTGGAATCCATCCTTATTGGGTCATGCCGGTGTTTTGCGTGGCTCTGTTTCTGTGACTGATTAAACTCTGCCAGTATTAGACATCGCATAGTCCTGACTGTCAGTTCTTCAACTCAGAAACTTCTTCAAAGTAAGCAACCATCAGTTTGCACTGCAACATGCAAAGATAACAGCAATCATTAATAATTATGCAAAATGGCATTATCTAGTAGGTTTGGAAATATTCTGTTGTGAAATTTAATCTGCTGTGATTCACGGACACCTCACCATGCATGATTTGTGTGTTACAACAATTATGATAACACTAACCACCAAGATAGAAGCTTTCATAAGACTGGCAATACAGTAGAACCTCGCTATTAAGAACACCCTTGGAATAGGGACAAAGTGAAGTGACCATAATAGCAAGACTTATTTCATATTACATATAATAATAATAAAAAAATTATAAGCATTTATTTAGAGCCATGTATCCAAGTGAAATACTCACTCAAAGGCGCTAGAAACTTAAAATATGTCGCAGTAAACTGATAAACATTACAATAAAATGTATATACCTTACATTAAAACATAATAAATATGCTAAAATACAACAGGAAATAAACCATGTTAATAACACTAACAGTCATTTAAGGTAATTTAGCAGCATCAGCAATAAAATAAAAATGTGTTATTCATTAGTCTATAGTGTGAGCTAAAATACTTTGAGGATGAAGAAAATAAGTTTATATATATATATATATATATATATATATATAATATATATATATATATATATTTTAATAAATTATATATAGAGAGAGAGAGGGAGCCTATAAATGCCAGCAGCAATGTATAGGATATAAAAGTATTATATTACATATAGCGAGATTTGACTCTTTAATTAAAAGATAAACTATACACAATTTTTTTCTTTCAGTTGTTTATCTGACAGATTCAAATGCGAGTTGGCTGCCTGTTCAAACAAGAGGAGACATGTTTGTGTCTAGTGTCATCTACTCAGTGACAGTCACCCCTTAGCGACACTCACCCCTTGGTGACACTCACCACTTGGTGACACTCACCCATTGGTGACACTCCCCACTGAGTGACACTCACCCCTTGGTGACACTCACCCCTTTCAAGTAGTTTGTCTTGTTGATCTTCTCATTCTGAGAGTGCGCCCCATCGTCTCCGGACCCTATCGGCAGCAGCATCACATTCTTCCCTGTTGCCTCCTGTAGGGTGAGGGTGACAGGGATGCTACCCCCTTCCCGAGTCATGTCTGGGGAACGGCCGTACACTGAAACAGATTGGTAAGTTGGTATAGGAACCGTCTAGTGTGGGATGTCTGGCAAAGAATGCCAAATTCAATATGACTTGGGAAAGAGTCAAAAAACAATTTCCCAAGGTTTGTAATCATATGTGGATATATGAGAAATGTTGTCACACTTGTATGTGGTTGAGTGAGGGTGACTGACTACTTGTCTTAAACATTGCCATAAGTTTGGAAGTGAGGGTGACTGGCCTAGCTGCCTAAACCACTATACAGCCAGCCAGGAAGTGAGGGTGATTGACCTAGTTGTGACCATTCTACAGCCAGCCTGGAAGTGAGGGTGGTTGACCTAGTTGTGACCATTCTACAGCCAGCCTGGAAGTGAGGGTGGTTGACCTAGTTGTGACCATTCTACAGCCAGCCTGGAAGTGAGGGTGATTGACCTAGTTGTGACCATTCTACAGCCAGCCTGGAAGTGAGGGTGATTGACCTAGTTGTGACCATTCTACAGCCAGCCTGGAAGTGAGGGTCATTGACCTAGTTGTGACCATTCTACAGCCAGCCTGGAAGATAGGGTGATTGACCTAGTTGTGACCATTCTACAGGCAGCCTGGAAGTGAGGGTGATTGACCTAGTTGTGACCATTCTACAGCCAGCCTGGACACGAGGGTGATTGACCTACCTGTCTTGACCGCCCTGCAGGCAGCCTGGACGTGAGGGTCGTTGACCTAATTGTGACCATTCTACAGGCAGCCTGGAAGTGAGGGTGATTGACCTAATTGTGACCAATCTATGCAAGCCTTGAAGTGAGGGTGATTGACCTAGTTGTGACCATTCTACAGCCAGCCTGGAAGTGAGGGTGATTGACCTAGTTGTGACCATTCTACAGTCAGCCTGGAAGTGAGGGTGATTGACCTAGTTGTGACCATTCTACAGCCAGCCTGGAAGTGAGGGTGATTGACCTAGTTGTGACCATTCTACAGCCAGCCTGGAAGTGAGGGTGATTGACCTAGTTGTGACCATTCTACAGCCAGCCTGGAAGTGAGGGTGATTGACCTAGTTGTGACCATTCTACAGCCAGCCTGGAAGTGAGGGTGATTGACCTAGTTGTGACCATTCTACAGCCAGCCTGGAAGTGAGGGTGATTGACCTAGTTGTGACCATTCTACAGCCAGCCTGGAAGTGAGGGTGATTGACCTAGTTGTGACCATTCTACAGCCAGCCTGGAAGTGAGGGTGATTGACCTAGTTGTGACCATTCTACAGCCAGCCTGGAAGTGAGGGTGATTGACCTAGTTGTGACCATTCTACAGCCAGCCTGGAAGTGAGGGTGATTGACCTAGTTGTGACCATTCTACAGCCAGCCTGGAAGTGAGGGTGATTGACCTAGTTGTGACCATTCTACAGCCAGCCTGGAAGTGAGGGTGATTGACCTAGTTGTGACCAATTTTACAGCCAGCCTGGAAGTGAGGGTGATTGACCTAGTTGTGACCATTCTACAGCCAGCCTGGAAGTGAGGGTGATTGACCTAGTTGTGACCAATCTACAGCCAGCCTGGAAGTGAGGGTGATTGACCTAGTTGTGACCATTCTACAGCCAGCCTGGAAGTGAGGGTGATTGACCTAGTTGTGACCATTGTACAGCCAGCCTGGAAGTGAGGGTGATTGACCTAGTTGTGACCAATCTACAGCCAGCCTGGAAGTGAGGGTGATTGACCTAGTTGTGACCATTCTACAGCCAGCCTGGAAGTGAGGGTGATTGACCTAGTTGTGACCATTCTACAGCCAGCCTGGAAATGAGGGTGATTGATCTAGTTGTGACCATTCTACAGCCAGCCTGGAAATGAGGGTGATTGACCTAGTTGTGACCATTCTACAGCCAGCCTGGAAGTGAGGGTGATTGACCTAGTTGTGACCATTCTACAGCCAGCCTGGAAATGAGGGTGATTGACCTAGTTGTGACCATTCTACAGCCAGCCTGGAAGTGAGGGTGATTGACCTAGTTGTGACCATTCTACAGCCAGCCTGGAAGTGAGGGTGATTGACCTAGTTGTGACCATTCTACAGCCAGCCTGGAAATGAGGGTGATTGACCTACCTGTCTTGACCGCCCTGCAGCCAGCCTGGTAGTGGGGGTCGTTGAAGTCAGACACCCAGGCCTTCGCTCCGTGTTCTATCAATATCCTCACAAACAGAACAAACTTCTTGTCTCAGTTTCAAACGTCACACAGCCATGTAAGGATTGTATTTTATAATAATGATAGTAATAATTGTCAAACTTCTATAGCGCCTATATCCTTAAAAGGTTCCACCTCAGAGGTGCGACAAACAAAATCATTTGTCTAGTCAAACATGTGGACAGGCAAAAGTTGTCATTGGAGCATGGAACCAACGAAAATGTATATTGGAAAAGCAATTTCAAACAACTATGTTTTCAGGTTTTTACGAAATGGGTCTATAGTTTCAGATGATTTAATCATAATAAGGAGTTGATTCCAAAATGTTGGTGCATGCAGCCACAGAGAAAGCACGTTTGCCAATACTCAGCTTAGTTTTAGGAACAAAACGTTGATCTAAGCGACCTACAGATATCAGAAATAATTTTTCTCAGGGGTTCTCAAATGTTCCCCTGCCTGTCAAGGGAAGTAGCTTCGGCATACAGTTAGTTTGTAACACACAAAGGCTCAGACCAACATCTCATTGTTGACATGCAAAGGTTACTTGGAACTTGCAGACAGGATGTCAGTGTACATTACTTGTATATACGGTAAAATGTCCACCTAAGTTACTGACATAAAATAATAATAACAAAAAAGTATGTATATTTTATATGGAATATATTGGTCATGGCTCCAAGATTTGGTTATTTTGTAAGAAATTAACTTACCATATCTGATGGGTCGAAACGTTGTACATTTCAAAAGCTATGCTCCAAATAAGTTAATTACTTACAAAAACATGTATGTAATATATGTTAAACTGAATTTGCTTTCAGGTGCTGTACATACATATATAATATAATACAACTATAGTATGGTATTCTACACAAAAAGATGTACTAACTAAACAAGAAATGGAATATATTGTTCATAGCTCCAAGATATGTTTAGGTTGTAAGAAATTAACTTAGTTTGGAGCATTTATCTACATCTACAGGCAGGTGTGAAGTGTGTATCCAAGACCCAGTGACAATGGGTGAAACGTTGCATGCTTCAAATAATATGCTCCTAAGTAAGTTTAAAAAATTACAACATAAAAATAAATGTGTAAAAATATAGCATAACCTGTACAGCATTACTGAACTGGTTGGATTAAAGAGATGACCTGATAAGACAGCCTGATCAGATTTATAGATGAACATTTCAGGAAAAAACAAAGCAGATAATTTTAGCTACATGCATATTATAATCTGCAAAGTTGTGCAGTATCTTCATAAACATTACTGTTTATAAAAAAATTGCTTTTGCCCGGAATAAATTTGCAGTGAATGTCTGTAATGGAAAACTGATCACATGTTGTTTTGTGTTTCAATAAAAAGTAAAACAGACTGATAGAATGACCAATGAGTGACCGCTTTGGTACTTGACAGTTTGGGGAATGTTATGCCCGCTGTGGACCTACTTGATGGTGTTGGGACTGCCGCTGTCCTTGTGAATCTTCTCAAGGAAGGACGTGACCTGTTTTGTCACTAGGGCAGGGTCCATGTCGGGAACGAGGCGGATGGAGAATTTTCCCACAACCTTTCTAGGGATAACTGTCTTGGATCCCTGACCGTCAAATGCACCTTCAATGCCTGGAAATAGAACCAAACAGACACTACTGATAACCATGTATTTATACACCATCCTCACAAGCCAAGGATCATCACTACCCCTGGCTGGTCATCTCCATAAAGCTGGGGAGTGAGCGGGGTCGAATTATACAATTATAGTAACTGACTTTACTAGTCAGTACTGCGTCAGCCGTGGGAACAGTGCAAATACACGCCATACTTTGAAGTCAAATAAACGACTGGTGGGAATCCCATTATAATGACCCATTCACGTCCTAAAGCGTGTGGCTGAAATCACCCAAAATGTTATATCACATGACCGGTCAGACCAGAGACTGACCACACTCATGTGTGATTTCAATGGCCGACATTAAAAAAAGGGTTTTCAAAGGAGCCGCAGCGCCCCCTGGCACGCAAGGATGCTATACAGTATACACCTACCCACAAAGCAACAAACATGTGAGAGAAATTATCATCACTGGAGTATATTATACTGATCATCTGTTATGCTGGTGCCATCTGGAAGAAGATGGCACAGCAAATGAAAAACTGGCAACTGAATAAATTACTGTGATTTTCTATATACACTGTATTCGGATTGCTTTGGTCAGACTTGATGCACTTGTCATATTGTAGATATTACTGTTTGTAACTGGCAAAGTGATTCAAAAGTATCAAGATTCAAAACACTTTGTTGTCCGTTTAAAACATTACATTAAAACCGGAAATTTTTCTTCAGTTACACATTAAAATGCCAGTAATAAGATGGGTGATCCATATACAGTTGATAAGACACATTAAAATGATAATAATACTAATCAACAGTAAAATGGGTAAAGTAAATAAATTAAGTATATAAATAAGTACTCTAATTAATTAATAAGTAAGTAATATTTCTTAAAAGGTTCTTTGGTAAGAGACACTATGATAACATTTATAATATTTACTAAAATTGGTAAATAAATAAGATTAAATAAATCAATACAATAAGTGTACGGAATAAAAAAGTATACAGTACATTAACATTTAGCATTCAAAATTAAAATGTCACAGGGTATAAACGATTTCTTTAATAGGTTCTTTTTAGTTAGTGGAACTTTTAGACGTCTCCTTGGTGGAAGTTTCTGAAAAGCTTCATTCAGAGGATGGGTAGGGTCGTAAAATATTTGTCATATCGGAAGTGTGAAAGGTCACTTACCGTGCAGCGAAAGGGATGGGTAGCGCCACCTGTGCATGAGAACCTCCTCCTTCTTGTCGTGGATCAGCTTGTTATGGCCCATGTCTTTCCTGTACTCCTCCTGCACAGTGAGTTGTGTTGTTCCATCACATACAGGTGACAGCCATAGTATTACCCTACACTCACACTTGGGGGACATCAACAGTGTTACTTACTTTTATCCTTCTCTTCTAATTAACACAATTAACAAATATAATATATCACAGAGCATCAGCTTTGAATAAATTGTACTTTTTTATTTTGACAATATTTCTCCCCAACAACGAACATTTAAATACTTCAATATTGTATAATGCATTACTCAGTATAAATTCGCTAATCTTTTTGGTTGTATTAATTCGTTCACAAGCAAAAATATCTGTCTTAAGGAAGGTGCTATAAGTGCATAGATACAGAGGACAGTTTCCTAAAGTATTCAAATGTGACGTTTGTTATGACATAAATGTTAGTAGTTCAGTGAGTTTTGCAAAACGTTTGGTCATCTGTCATAGGAACAATCGCAAAAAACATGTAATATTGTGAGTGGCCAATATGTATTTATTTATCATCTGGAATAAAAGAAACTAGACATATTCCACCAGTGATGTCTCAGTTTCATATTAGGCACCTCATGGAGACCACATTACCAGTGAGGAAGTAATGAGGAGAGCATTGGACAGTCTACTTGACATTGTCAAGTGTCAATGACAGACATATACTTATGGGGTGGGTGCCTGAAGGTAGCAATAGAAAGAGAAGACGGCCAACTTGGGGCAAAATATTTTTAATGAAGATTTGGCAGAAATGGAAATCAACTGAAATTAAGCCATAGAAATTGCAAAGGATCATTCTAAATGGCAAAAGCTTGTCACCAAATGGAATTAAGTCTATGTCTGGCATGAATAAAATTAAGCCAATGCCACACGTGCGATGTTCACGGACTTACCATGTCGAAGTCGATGGGACTGTACAGTTTCTTCTCCTCCTCCGTCAGAGGCAGCACTTGTTCGTTGATGCCAGGAACCAGGATGTTGCCCTTCGTGTCCACCATGCTACCCATCAGCTTCACCAAGTCTGTCATCGCCTCGTGTCTGTCAATTGGCAACATAACACAATCACTTTATTCATGTTAAAGGCGAGTCTGTCCCTGGAACCAGCCTGAGGAATTATTTGTAATAGGTAATAGGTGGACGTGGGAAAAAGAAATCATTGAACATCAAAGGGTACTGTGGCTAACTCAGCCCCCTTTAGCTTATTGTTTTGTTTTGAAACTGGATGCTTTGTTTACCATTTGAACAAACTCTGGAACCATATCGTTCAAATTGTGAATGTTGTTACAGGTTTCCTAGACATCATTTAGTGGTATTCCTTCAACATGGCTAGTGCAGGTGCATGCATGGTAAATGTCACCAATCACTACTTCGACGTCACCAACAGTTGCTAGGTGTCACAACAAACTATGCAGAAAATGTACAGAAAAACAAGACCAAGGGACGACTTGAATAGGTGACGGAAAGGGTTGACAATAATTATTATTGGAGCATTATTTTTTGGAGTATATTTATTTCAGACTGTGAATAAAAAAGTTAATTACACTTAACATTTAACAGTGAAATTGGACAATATAATGCAAATAATTAGAACTAAACCGTCTATGTCTTAATGTTTAAATGGGATGTATGAATAGCTTACATTTTAATTTTGTTAACTAAAACATTATTAAGAAATAATTTGTCCAATTTACATTGTTCTATCCTTTTTCAAAAATGTATCTACCCTAAAGGTAACTATCTCATTATGGACTTAATATGGAGTGTCTTTTATAAAAAAAATGCAATATGTTACATCATCCAATATAACATTCAACAGCTAAATTAAGCAAATATCTACCAGAACTTACTATGTAAAGAACAGTGTAGATAATATGTCATTAAATATTCTCTCTCACAGTAGGCTACAACTCGATGAAACACATTATCCATGGATTATGTAGATGTCTGCTGCATGTTTAATAATAAAACCAACAAACATCTCAGGTAAATGAACCCATTTTGTAATGTCTATTTGCTATCTCACTTGGATGGCAATCTTGTTAAATAGGTCAACATTGCAATATTGCAAAACAGTAACATTTCATTAGCTTCAGAATGTGTCATTTGAAAAAGCATACTTACACGGTGCCCCCAAAACACCCGGAGTGCAGGTCCTTGCTGGCACACGTCACTTCAAGGAAGAAGTAACAGATTCCTCTGAAAAAGTATAATATATTGTCTTATTCACCATGAACACTGCACATGTGCTAAAGGGCAACTACCGATATGTGCTAGAATGTGGAATTGTTTTAACAATTAAATATGTGGAGATAACATTTGATCATTTTTGTCTACATTGACCAGGCCAATGGAAACTGACAATCAAAATGTTTGCATTCGCTAAAGAAATGTTCTGTTGACGGACATATCATATACAGCAAAATAGCACCGGTGGCACTTGAAGTTTGAGGCAGGCTGTCTGTCTCAGACACTGGTGGTAGTGAAACAGGTAGGTTGTAGGAAGACCAGATTACATTTAACAGTGTAGCACTAAGGTAGTAACGTAAACATTGAGGGATTTTTTAAATGCTGATGGTGTGAAAAGGGGAGGGAAATACTGGGACAGATCAGTCAAAAGAATACCAATGAACATTGGTGTTTTATCCCTACCTCAGTCCATATGTGATACAGGGCTGCTCATTGCCAAGCCAATAGTTGTCAGAAATGCATACGTAGTCCACGTTCTGGCAACAGACACATTCGATACACGTTGGAAATAGAATTCTAGTTTTAATTCAGCCATTGGTTGTAACTGCTTCTTACATGCCATTTGTGTAAATGGGACGTATCTAGAATGATAGCACAGGCCATTTTGATTCTAGTTACCAACCTAAATTTGGTAAAACAAACAATTTATCTGTTCTGTTCCTGTGTTGTCACATTTACTGACTAATAGAGTACGCATATGAAAACAAATTATTAGCTATCGGTTGGAGAAGAATATATATGGAAGTTGAAGAATTGGAAGTTGTATTCAGTCTAGGAGAAAACTATTCATACATCCACATGTATGCTACTTGATTAAAACACAAAGTACTGTTGCTCCTTCCTTCCGTATGTCAGTAAAAATATTACACAAATTTACTGTAAGTAAACAAATTGCCTTCTTAATACTGCTTATCCACCTTAGTTCCTTGACACATCATCAATCAGCTTGAATACTTTATGAAATAATATGTTGTTCATGGCTCCAAGATTTTGTTATTTTGTAAATTAACTTATTTTGGAGCATACCTGGTAGTTTGTGAAACATACAAAGTTTCAACCCATTACCTATGGGTCTTAGTCATGTACTGGTGTCATGTGAGAGGGCTCAGGTTTCAAACAGAGAGCCCCACCACGAACATGGATGCCATCTACAGCCAAATGTTCCCACCGTAACCTGAGCGATGCCACATGGGTCGAAATGTTGTACATTTCACAAACTGCTCCAAGGTAAGTTAATTTTTTACCAAACTGACTGATCAGTTCTGTTGTCTTGATGTGCCAGTAAGCACGGTTTGCTAGGATTTGGGCACATAACAGGTGTCCTGTGACCAGTTCTACAACTACACGTACACACCTTGAACAATGTTGCCTTCTCCCTCTGTAGTAGTTCCTCCAAACCTTCGCTCCCCGACTCCTCCATGCCCTCAAAAATGAACTGCAACACACACCACAGACAGGTATACACACCTATACATCACCTGACCTGATAAAGGTCAGTTCTTCTATTGTGCAATGTCCAGATATCAGGACTGCTCGAGACACTTTATTATCTGCAGACTTATCATCATTTATATATTATTTCTACTTCTCTCGGAAGAATTCAACAACACTCCAATTATTCCAACATAAATATCCACTAGTGTCTATAGCCAGGTGTTCCTTCATACAGCCGATTGAACTGGAGCAACATAATGTAAGGGAACTTGCAAAGCTTCCAAACAATAGCAAGAAGATTCTCAAACCGAATACCTCTTGAAGGAGAGCCTGAAGACAATTTTACATAGCCACAATGCCATTAGGCTCCACCAAGCATTCCAACACACGTTAAATGGTGTTTCTACTGAATAAGTATGTTGTATCACGTGATCAAACATAACTGGGGTACCACACAACACATTGCTCATGTTAATGCCCCATAGGATTTAATGCTACATAGGATATGCAGTGTTAAAAAAGCTGTGTTCAAATTCACCAATTAATATTTTTAGACATCGCTCAAAAAGTTCAAACTGAGCCAACGTTTTATACATGGTTTACCTTTATATTACAAAAAACTTCTGCAACCATAAAACTTAGATAATCCAATTTGTTCTGTTTAAATGTTGATTTACTTTCATAATCTCTAAAAATGTGGATTTGACGCCACTGGATGGCTGGTACATGTGTCACGAAATAGTTACCTGTAGATTAATGGGTAGGTCCACCTTCAGTTCTCTGTAAGCCTCGATGGCAGCCAGGATACACAGCACAGGGGCCTGCATGGTGGGAAAATGGACACTAAGGTAGCAAGTATTAGACATCTGCAGTGGTGACTTTGTCATAAACATTTGAGCATATCATTTATGTAGCATATAATTTATGACATTTTATAATTTAGTCACATCTCCTGGTAGTAATGGCCAACATGTTTTGTTTCTCAAAGTAACTTCCTTTCTGCTACATACTATAATAAGGTTCACTAAACAATCACGCCAGACAGTTGTGAAGGTTCACACTGAAAAATATCACAATTCTGATTTCTTCATGAGAACATTGAAGCTTATATTTTGAGCGGTGACATCTGATATTTGATGTAATTTTATATATAACATTCTATATCACTTTTTTTATGTGAACAACAGCAGCAACGATAAAGTGTGCGCAGAGCAAAAGTAATTTGCGAAATGGTTATGTATAAATGTGTCCCAGAGGTAGTTAGTCACCTTATCATCAGTCGCGCCTCTGCCGTACAACTTGCCATCAACTTCAGTGAGAACAAACGGCTCTGTGTCCCAGCCATCTGACTGCAATACACGCATGTAACCATCATCAACATCTTAACTGAAATATTTACATCACTTTTTATAGTCTATATATGCTACATATAACATATTTATTAATCACAGTTGAGGTAAGTATTTGTATTTTAAATAAACAAATCGAATTCACGGCCCTTGTTTTTAATGACAAGTAGTTGTATCTGGTCCACTGTACTTGCCAAGTTAGGATAGTTAATTAATCACAAGTACCGGGGGTAGTCAAACATTTGCACTAACCATCTGGGCCGGCTGCACATCAAGGTGGCCGTATATGCACACGGTCTTCTTCTTTGGATCGCTGCCGATCTGTGCCAGAAGGACGGGAGGCAGGGGAAGAACTGTACCATCCGGGAGAGTTTGGTTGCCCAAGTCCGCCAGTCGACACTCCCCACCAAGTCTTTCTATCTCCTGGCACAGTCAGACACAACACATGTACTCAGAGAATGACTTCCTGGTGAAGTCACAGACACAATACACGAGAATCACCTCCTGGTGAAGTCACATACATAATACACAGAGAATGACTTCCTGGTGAAGTCACAGACATAATACACACAGAATCACCTCCTGGTGCAGTCACAGACACAATACACAGAGAATCACCTCCTGGTGCAGTCACAGAGCACAATACACACAGAATCACCTCCTGGTGCAGTCACAGACACAATACACACAGAATCACCTCCTGGTGCAGTCACAGACATAATACACAGAGAATCACTTCCTGGTGCAGTCACAGGCACAATACACAGAGAATCACCTCCTGGTGCAGTCACAGACACAATACACACATAATCACCTCCTGGTGCAGTCACAGACACAATACACAGAGAATGACTTCCTGGTGAAGTCACAGACATAATACACAGAGAATGACCTCCTGGTGAAGTCACAGACACAATACACAGAGAATCACCTCCTGGTGCAGTCACAGACACAATACACAGAGAATCACCTCCTGGTGCAGTCACAGACACAATACACACAGAATCACCTCCTGGTGCAGTCACAGACACAATACACACAGAATCACCTCCTGGTGCAGTCACAGACATAATACACAGAGAATCACTTCCTGGTGCAGTCACAGGCACAATACACAGAGAATCACCTCCTGGTGCAGTCACAGACACAATACACACATAATCACCTCCTGGTGCAGTCACAGACATAATACACAGAGAATGACCTCCTGGTGAAGTCACAGACATAATACACAGAGAATGACTTCCTGGTGAAGTCACAGACATAATACACACAGAATCACCTCCTGGTGCAGTCACAGACACAATACACAGAGAATCACCTCCTGGTGCAGTCACAGACACAATACACAGAGAATCACCTCCTGGTGCAGTCACAGACATAATACACAGAGAATGACTTCCTGGTGAAGTCACAGACATAATACACAGAGAATGACTTCCTGGTGAAGTCACAGACATAATACACACAGAATCACCTCCTGGTGCAGTCACAGACACAATACACAGAGAATCACCTCCTGGTGCAGTCACAGGCACAATACACACAGAATCACCTCCTGGTGCAGTCACAGACACAATACACACAGAATCACCTCCTGGTGCAGTCACAGACACAATACACAGAGAATCACCTCCTGGTGCAGTCACAGACACAATACACAGAGAATCACCTCCTGGTGCAGTCACAGACACAATACACACAGAATCACCTCCTGGTGCAGTCACAGACATAATACACAGAGAATGACTTCCTGGTGAAGTCACAGACATAATACACAGAGAATACCTCCTGGTGAAGTCACAGACAAATACACAGAGAATCACTTCCTGGTGCAGTCACAGAGCACAATACACAGAGAATCACCTCCTGGTGCAGTCACAGACACAATACACAGAGAATCACTCCTGGTGCAGTCACGAACACAATACACAGAGAATACCTCTGGTGCAGTCACAGACATAATACACAGAGAATACTTCCTGGTGAGTCACAGACATAATCACACAGAATCACCTCCTGGTGCAGTACGACACAATACACAGAGATCACCTCCTGGTGCAGTCACAGGCACAATACACACAGAATCACCTCCTGGTGCAGTCACAGACACAATACAAAGAATCATCCTGGTGCATAAGACATATCACATGAGAATCACTTTCCTTGCAGTCACAGCACAACACACAGAGAACACCTCCTGGTGCAGTCACAAACCATACACACATAATCACCTCCTGGTGCAGTCACAGACATAATACACAGAGAATGACTTCCTGGTGAAGTCACAGATACACCAGAGAATGCCACCCTGGTGAAGTCAAGACATATCACAGAGAATCACTTCCTGTGTGCAGTCACAGGCACAACACAGAGAATCAACTCCTGGTGCAGTCAGCACATACAGAATCACCTCTGGTGAGTCGAAACACAATCCAGAGAATCACCTCTTGGTGCAGTCACAGACATAATACACACAGAATCACCCTGGTGCAGTCACAGACATAATACACACAGAATCACCTCCTGGTGAAGTCAGACCAATACACACAGAATCACCTCCTGGTGCAGTCACAGCCAGTAATCACAGAAATCACCTCTGGTGAGTCCTGATAATACAACAAATCACTCTGGTGCAGTCACGACATATCACACAGAATCACCTCTGGTGCATCACATCACAATAAGAGATCACCTCCTGGTTGCAATCATGACACAGTCCACAGACACTCACCTCCTGGTGATCAGACCAATACACAAGAGAATCACCCCTGGTGCGTCCGACACAATACACGAGAATCACCTCTTGGTGATCACGAACAATACACACAGAATCACTCTGGTGCATCAGACACATCACACAGATCACCTCTGGTGGTCACAGACAATACACACAAATCATCTTTGGTGCATCACAGATACATACCAGAATCACCTCTGGTGAGCACAGCAATAACGAATCCTCCTGGTGCAGTCACAGACATAATACACAGAGAATCACCTCCTGGTGCAGTCACAGACACAATACACACATAATCACCTCTGGTGCAATCACAGACACAATACACACAGAATCTCCTGGTACAGTCACAGACAAATGGATAACAAAATGAAAACTAATTATATTGATATGAAATAAATCAAAAGGTTAGTTAAAACATTATCACAAATTTTATTTTAAAAACCTTGACTAAACATTATTTAACTAGCATTCACTGTTACTGTTACCAGTAGATATTTGTAACTTTTATTACTTTAATTTGTTTCAGAAGATGTCAGATACAATGCACTATGCAATATTAAGCATCATGCACCATGAGCAACGATAGTTCTTGCACATTCTAGCCACACACGGAACATAATACCATACAAACCTTTGCAACCACCTTCACCATCCTAACGACGTCATCACGTTTACTAGGCAAGCCAGATACACTCTGAATTGCCACCCACTCAGCCAAGCGCTTGATGTAGTCGCTCTCATGTTTGTCGATATATCTACAGACACGACGTTATAATTACCAGTAGTCATGCCATATGCACTTGTGGTGTATCGAAAGAAATTAGGATCATGTTTTTCAGGTCATGACATAGCCAAGCATTGAGAAATGTTACAAGTGCAAATAGTTTGAGTTGACAGCTGTGCCATAAAAATCTAAATTCATACATACAAGCCAGTTAAGAAATGCTTTGTGACCTGAAATAAACTTTAAACACACATGTGACACCCATTTTCAAGGCATAACTGACAAAATCTACAATTATGTAAGATCTTTTTGGTTGCTTCATTTGTTACCAGTCCACAACCCACCCACTGATATCAGTACAGTACCCTTCCACAAATAATGGATTTTATCCAAATGATTAGTGAACAGGTCTTTGCACATAAAGTATGTTGCCAGCATGTTTCCCAACTAGTTTTGTTCCTAATACTTAGCTCAATATTGGCAAACGTGCTTTCTCTACACATTCTAAATCTGTAATCAGCTTGGGTCTATATAAATTCATCTAAAACTTCAACTAGTCAACAACCCTTCACAGAAAACACTTTGAGACTTACTGTTTGAAATCACATTCTCACCCATAACCTGGGGCAATCCTATGCTCTAGCTCTAAGATATTTTTTACTATTAAGCTCTTACACAAATAGATAAGATTTGTTTAAATTTGTTATCGGCAAACTAGCTGAGATTCCGAGTCAACAACACTAGCCAGTTGTGTTGTCCATTATAAAGGCAACTGAGGGTAAGATAAAGGAATTTAGAGTAGTTGTGTTCCTCGTTCAACCTGCTGTGTGAATCTCAATTGACAGTGCAGATGCACACTGCATAACCATCGGGATATCTGACTATCATAGACAGTGGTGGACATTCATAATATTTGTTATGGATAGTCATTCAAGCAAGGATATTAAATTTAGGGTCTCCTAGGCTATTCGACCGTATCTGAAACAAAAACACATGAGAGTTGCTTCTGTTCCAAGAAATCAGGATATCAAAAACAATTCAAGACTAAGTGTATTATTACGTCTGTCAAGTTTCCCAGAAATCCAGGAGGCAGATATAATTAATATGCCATGTGTCTATGGCATATGACCTTGGTGCCAATAAATTTGAATAATGATACTGCTGACTGCACTCTTGCCAGTCTTGACTTAGACTTAATTAGTCCTCCATGCATCCCCCATTAGCAAAATGCAAGTCAAGGAAAGTTTATTTTATTTGCAGTGGCTCAGGGGAGCTTTGTACTCTCGATTAGGAACTTACCTTTTTTTTGGGGGAGATTTTGGTGAGCCTCAAACAAGGGAGTTTAATTGTTTAGTTGTCTTTAAATAATTCATGATTTCATCATCATCATACTTTTGGCAGCCACAATCATCGTGTTGATTATTCACCTGCATAGTTTGAGGTAAGAGTTGTTATCAAGACATAAACTTCTAGAGGCAGACCAACAAAGAATAATAGTATCTATGCCATGGAGAATGAGTATATAAAAACAGATAATACACTGTAGAACACAAAATGTATGTATGCATGTGTAAAATGATGAGCGAGGTGATAGGATGGGTGTGTGCACACACTATATATATATATATATATATATATATATATATATATATATATATATATATATATAGTGTGTGTGTGTGTGTGTGTGTGTGTGTGGGTTATTTAAAAAGTACCTTCAAAATGATGCATTCTGTAGGGTATTTTAACAAATTCCCAGGGAAATAGAAGAAATAAATGCATAACTACAAGGTAGCAGCATGGTATATTTTGAACGAGGTGGCTTGGAAAAACAGCAAGGTGGCCCACCTCGCTAATCACATACGTCATAGCCCTCATCACATACACTATATTTAATATATGAAACCATAATAAAATCATTAATAAATTAACTTATTGACTAAGTAAACAAAACTCAAGTTAATGGATGTCTGGATAAATTCCCATACCTATACCGTACCTATAGGGCTAGGCTATCCTATGGCTAATCTAACTACGATGTCTGCATAATATGGAGGGTACAGGGTATGGAGTTATAGACGTTATGTCCCAGTTAATTAAGTCACTTATGTCCCAAGTCACTTATGTCCAAAATATTGTGAACGATATGTCCCAAAACAAGATGATAATTATAGTAACAGTTCAAATATGCACTGGGCTTGAAACGTTTTACAAAGAGTGCTAGCATTAGCGTTAATACATCAACAAGACTAATGTGCAAAAATAACATAAAAACTTAATAATAAAATTTGGACATAATTATGTGACTTGGGACATATAACGTCCATATCCGTCTGTATCTGTATCTGTGTCTGGCAACATGTCCTAGGGACACATCACGCCAGTGCGCATGGTGGGTCGTCTGACTTAATTGTTAAAATGTTGGATTAAACTATTTTGAAACGAGTTTAGTGATTTACTTGAGACAGTGTTTGGGGGGAGAGAATTCCATTCTTTAATTGTTGTTGGGAAGAAGCTGTTTCCAAATATGTTTGCAGAGTATATAATTTGCAAGAACTGACTGTCATGTTTACGTGAGGATCTAGTGTTGTGTTGGATATAGTGATCTAGCGGGATATCTATAAGGTTATGTTCCATTTTGTATATTATGCTAAGTCTTTTAATTTTTCTTCTTGTTTGGAGGGTGTCCCACTGGAGGTCTTTAAAAAGTTGGGTTACTGTTCCTGGTTCTCTAGAATAGTTGTGTAAAAAATCTGGCAGCTTGTCTTTGGATTCTTTCAAAGGTTTTAATATGTTTTAGGCAGTGTGGATCCCATGATGCTGACGCATATTCAAGTATTGGTCGGACAAGGGTTGTGTAGGCTATTGACTTAATGTGGGTTGGGCATTTATTTAGTTTTCTCCTAATGACTCCTAGAGTCTGTTGTGCTTTCCTAGCGACTGAGTTGCATTGTGCTGTCCAATTTAATAGATTTGATATTTGTACACCAAGATAACAATGTGATTGAACAGATTTAAGTTGTTGGCCACAGAAGGTGTAAATATTTGGTGTCGGTTTTCTTGAGGCTAATGTCATTGTGAAGCATTTGGTGGGATTGAATTTCATAAGCCAGATGTTTTGCCATTCCTCAAGTTTGATTACCCCCCGTGTGGTGGTAGATCATTTTGGAGGAGAGAAATGTCATTGTCTGATTTAATTGGTTGATATAGTAGGCAGTCATCTGCGAACGTTTGAAGTGAGCTTGTTGGGTAGGTCATTTATGTAAAGTAAGAAAAGTAGGGGCCCCAGTACGGTTCCGTGTGGTACCCCTGAGGTGACTTTAATTGGTTTGGATGCTGATTCATTTATTACAACCTGTTGAGTTCTTTCTGCAAGGAAGCTTTCTATCCATGACGATATTGGGCCTGTGATGCCATAGTATTTTAGTTTGTGAATTAGTCTTTTATGTGGTACTTTGTCGAATGCTTTATGTCTACAGATTTCTTTTCATCTAGATATTTGCTTATGTCATGGACAGTTTGAATTAATTGAGTTTCTGTTGATCTTTTTGCACGAAAACCATGTTGGTGGTCAGTTAGGATGTGATGTTGTTCAAGGTGTTTCATGATGTGGCTATGAATTATGTGTTCAAGAAGTTTAGAAATCACAGGTGTTAAGGATATTGGTCTGTAGTTTGTGCCCTGTTTCCTTTCTTGAAAATTGCTGTTATGTTTGCTTCATTCCAGGCTTTGGGGACTTGACCAGAGTCAACTGATGATTGGAAGATATCATGTATTATTGGTGTTAGGTGGTAGGCATATATCTGTTTAGAAACCATGGTGGAATGCCATCTGGTCCTTGCGATTTAGAGGTGTTAATTTTTGATAGTTGGTCATGTACTCCTTTAAGTGAAATTGTTAATTTGGGTATTTTTCCATGTCATTCAGATTTGGCAGCTTGGAATTTCCTTCATGTGTGAAAACACTTTTGAACTGATTGCCTAAGGCTTCTGCTTTTTGTTTGTCATCGCTAATTATGTTTCCCGCAATGTTGAGGTCCCCAATACCCTAGTTATCTTGTCTCAGTTTGGAAATGAAACTCCAGAATGCTTTCGGTTTGTCTGTTATTGCAGTTGTTAGGAACTGATTTCTATAGGACAGTCTAGCAGAACGAAGGTGTTTGTGCATGTCTTTCCTGATGTTACAAACCCATATATATGCCCAGGGGATGTACAGATGCCGAAAGGACCGATCATTCCGACGCGATATGACACTATGACACATTCAACATTACGTTGGCACTGCCACAATATTATAATTAATCTGAAAGTAATGTGTGGTATGAATGATGCAACTTACTGGAACAACTTATCCATTTCTTCTCTGCGGTAGCTGTCACACTCAGCGATAAATTTCTGATTCTATACTGCAGACACAGTTTAGCTGCTTTCACTCCGTCCTCGTCGCTACGTCAGGCTCGCGCAACTGCAACGCCCCCAAATGCAAAACGATCTATCACGAGCTATCACACTGTCGCTATGGTATGTCAATAGACTTATGACGTACGAACGTCACAAGTCACACGGGTAGCTGACGGTTTTAGTTTTGCTATTCTCTCTTGTTCTTATAGTGCCGAATTTACCCGTTATACCGATTTTGTGTTACTAGACTTTTTATTAAAAGTTAAAAATTAATTTTCGAATTAATTAATGTTGTCAATATGCACCAGTACTCATCCAGCTTCTACTCAGAAAGACAGTACATGCCTTAAGCATACATTGATCAGGTTTTTTTTTACAATAAACCAGTGGAATAAACAAATATGTTGATTGCAGACGACGCCGCCGGAATCAAACTTCGCGCGTATTGCGTCATACCGGGTCACATCCGCTAGTCATCCGGGCACCTGTTTCCAATATGTCGGACGACAGCCTTGGACGAGGTTTGTCGACGGGCAGTTGAAAATACGCATTATTACGTGCACGCATCACGCTGTAATCATATCATAAATTGCATATGTCGGACATAAATGCGTACAAGTTGCTCAGCTTGAAAAGTATTGTTTTTCTAATTAAATGAGTACACAAACTAAATGGTGATTGGAAGACGGCTCCTCCCTTCTGTGAAATCTGTCTTCGCCGTCTAACTCAAAACGTGTCTTCGATAACTATTTCTATGTTCAACCTGGACCTTCTTCGTTATCTTTTGATGCTGCCCTATCGAAGATATACGTAGCAAATAGATCGATGCTGAAAGGTCCATACTATGCGTAGCATTGTGAAATGGTGAGTACCGACTTTTTTCCTAAAATAACCCTTCCAAACGTACGGTCGCTACTGACCGTGGAATGTGTGTGTAAACGGAAACCGACAAACAAGATAAACGTACGTTGACGCTCAGGGGAAGTGGCTATGTGAATTATCTGTCAAACGCACAAGACAATGGCGAGCCAAGAGTCAGACGATGAAATGCAGAGTGGTTCAGATCAACTGCACATCGATACGACTTCATCCGATGATGATGATGTGGAAGATGACAGTACCGCAGGTACTGAAGACGAAGTTGAAGGATCTACTGAAGAAGTAGAAGGTGGTGAAGATGATGAAGAGGAAGATGATGATGCTGAAGATGATGGTAATAAACAATGAAGCTTAACATCAATTTAACCGTCTTAACCTTGTACACATGTCCCATTACATATGACGCCTGTGTGTACATTTTGCCAGTTGTTTTAAATTATATATTAGAGTATATGCTTTGTTCAGGTGAAACACAGAATTGTTGATGTCCACCAAATAGTGCTAAATAAATGCATAATGCTAAATGAATGTTACTAGGTTGGTGGGTCAGTCAAATTTAATTTCATATTTCTGGCTTACATATGGAATTGCATACAATTAGCTCAGCTAACCTATTTTCTGACAAACAGTTCTAAAGAAATTTAAGATATAAAATGTAAAAAAACATTAAGATGGATAAAATACGGGTAAAATTAGGAAAATAAAAGTATGTCAGCAGGTAAATTGAGGAAAAAATGGAAACTGTCACAACCAGTTGAGCTATTTATAAAACTGACGAGATGCTGCACACAGCAAGTATATTTGAATGTGTCATTAATCAGGCTAACCTCCAGAGAATAAGGATTCTGACCCATTTACCTACACACAAAAATGACACACTGCTTAGATTTTGTCCCATGTTAAGTAATTAACTATAATAAAAAGTTGTTCAGTTTTTTGCTGCTGTATGTTATCACATAAATGTATTAGTATATTTTACTATGCCCTGCAAATTTACAATTCCATTCTTAAAGTCTAGACTCCCGCTAATAGGGTATCGTAAAATGGTTTCATAAGTGTAGACTATGAATGTTATGTTCATATTTGGATGTGTCCTCATTTCAGAGTGGGGCAGCGAAGAATCGGAAGAGGAGGAGGAGGGAGACGAGGATGCAACACCTGGTCCATCTCAAACAGCTGCTAGTGACAGCAGTGACAATGACCCAGATGCTGAACGCTGTCCGATTTGCCTGGCCCGGCTGCGTGACCAGAACGTGGGAACGCCGGAGAGCTGTGACCACAGTTTCTGTCTCGAGTGCATTCAGGAATGGGCCAAGGTGCAGCAGTCACTTCTACTCCTCAGATTAGTTGAATGTGTCGAGAGTTGCACTTGTAAACTTCCACTGTAACGGGTAACTCAACGAAATGGCATTTCCCCATGACTTGTAAAAGTTCAGCCCTGCATGTAACATTTTTCTTGGCTGACTTTTATTGTCACAGGTCTATAGACCTGTAGGAGACTAACATTATACAATTAACACTTTGAACGAATATACAATGAAAAATCATACACGCTATATTGTTATCAAATGCATACTGATCACTGGGCTGGCTTAGTTGAGTGGAAGGAGATGAATCCATTTTGACTAAAATCACTAAAGACCAGTCCTGTTGCTGCATTCGCACAATTTGGCTGTGTTTTTATGGTCAATTCATGAATAACCAGATAAATACCAATCATGTGATTATGGTGAAGAGACTTGTACATTCACTTTAGAGTCCAGAGGAGTTCATGACCTCTTGGCACATTTTATACAAATTCTGCGTTCACCTCACCACAGTGGAAAAAGGAACAGTTCCCAGGAATATAGCGAGTTGCGGTATAAATGAAGTGTCAGATTGGCATAGCTGGATGATGTGTTCTGAAACCTGTTCTTTCTGTTTGCCAGAACGTAAACACTTGCCCGGTCGACAGACAACCATTTAATTTGATCTTTGCACGGGGCTCGCTTGATGGAGTGGTCGTTAAGAAGGTACGTTTCATGCGCTAGCTGATTGCAAACTATTTCCCAGATCCATCCAGTTTTTCTCGGAATTAGACCAGGCGAAAGTGTAATCTTGTTTCAATATCATCTGTGGACATATAATTTTAAATGTGTCATGTCTGTTGACATGTAGCTATAAATCGTGGAACAGAATAGATAAATCCAGTTCAAACAACCTGCTGACATAAAGAACTGACTGATGTAAGTGTTGTGTAATTCTACCTGGTAAATTAAATTGTGTCGATCTAACATGACATAGTCAACTCAGTTTGAGACCCAAAAGACCTGGTGATTATTTCTGTACTTACTACAGCCCATATTTTTTTACACAATTTCATGATTCAGATTTGTTAAGCATACTATATGCTTTACGAATAGGTACAGTATTTCCAGTTTTACAATTATTGTTATGTATTTACTAACAGTTGTTGGCCATATTGCTGTCGTTCATTGATCCCCCCAAGGCCAAGCCACAGTGCCCACCATACATTATAGTTTGGGAGTAATTCCTAGGTTCACAATGCTATCATGATACTATCACAATATTAGAATTATTCTCAATGGCATAACTTTATCAAAGGACCCGTCCACCCATCATTTGGCTGAGCCAAGTTCATATTTGACTAGTCAAAACTTTTATGTTGTTTACCATATTATTTATGACCACAGAGCTTTAAAATATGTCTCACACATTCCAGACATGGGGTCAAATACATTTGTATTTGAAAGTATTTAAATACCTTTTAAAAAGTATTTGTATTTGACATTTAGGAATTGAAAGTATTTGTATTTAAATACTTTCCTTTGATATTTTAAATACTTGTTCAAATACTTTTTCAATCTTTCCTCCACTATGTTCATGTAAGTTACTGCTAAGCTAAATTAGCCAATGTGATATCAGTGACAGACATTACACAGATTAGCACTTATGGGCACCAGCTTGCCAATTCCCTTTGTATGATAGAGGCCAGGTATCCCCAATTAAATAAGCCACAGTGGACTTTGTTCAAACATCACCCAGCCCAGTGTGCATGGCAGCCTGATTGATACAGATGCTAAAGGGAGAACCCAATTCAACTCATATCTTGTTAAGTGATCTCAGTGAATGAATGGAAAGCTTGGCTGTGGGTTCTGCCCACATTACCATGATTGTGTGAAAAGGGTGTGGAGGAATGATTAGGGACCATTGCATTCATTTAGCCTTGCAGCAGGACTTTGCACTATCTCATTTAAGCATTAACTTGACCACCCTGGGTGATATAAATGACCATTTTAGAAGTATAAAAGTGAAATATTATTTTACATTATTTAAATATTGAATAACAAACATTAAAGAAAATAGATTAAATATATATAATTGTGAAGTTAGCCAATAACTGGTTTGTAGAGAAAATTATTACTTATTAATATTACATGTGTAAATATAATTTTATGACTGCAGAACTGTTAATTACTCAGGTTAAGTTAATTAAGTTACATAACTTAGACAATGACAATAAACTAGATGTCTCGAACTCTTTGTTATATCGTTTTGTTTCTATTATCTATATAGTAATGTATCCTGAAAATTAAAAGTATTTGAAATACTTTTCAATGTATTTGTATTTAAATACATTTGCATTTGTAAAATACATTTGCATTTAAAAGTATTTGTATTTAAATACATTTAAATGTATTTGACCTCATGTCTGATGCATTCTATAAAATAAGGTCACTCTACTGCATCATTAACTAAATCATTGGAAACTAAGCTCAGAAGTACATAAAGTCAAAATGATTTACCAGTCTCAGAGTCAATACATTTTTTTCCAGTTGTCAGGATTCATGTGCCGGGGATTTAAATCGCTTCTTAGACAGACAATTAATTATAGTATTATTCTACAAAAAACATGCTATGTTTGATTCTGGTCGCTGCTATCTTGAGACATTTGCCAGTGATGTAAGCGGTTTACGTCACTGGCGCATGCACGTTTGAATATCCTGGGTCTGTCCAATGGTATCCAGTAGGTCGCAGTTTGCTTACGTCATTATCACAATTTTGCTCCGCCAGTCATTGCTTTTTCCAACAATGTGCCAGTGACATAAACAATTTGGCTTACGTCACTGGTTCTGTGCCTCAAGATGGCAGCACTCTGAATCCATTGTGGTACAATTATTCTTGAATTAATTATTTATTAGCGATCGTTGTGCACCATTACTATACACAACCAAAATATTATACATGTGTAAGTTAATACTGTGAATCTCTCACTGACTGGAGTATCCCTTTAAAAATGTGCCCTGTAGAGGCTTGCCCCGTGGTCAGCCATGCTTGCCCAGTGGTCAGCCGTGCTTGCCCAGTGGTTGGCCGTGCTTGTCCAGTGGTCGGCTGTGCTTGCCCCATGGTCAGCCATGCTTGCCCAGTGGTCAGCTGTGCTTGCCCTGTGGTCAGCCGTGCTTGTCCAGTGGTCGGCCGTGCTTGCCTAGTGGTTAGCCTTGCTTGCCCCATGGTCAGCCATGCTTGCCCAGTGGTCGGCTGTGCTTGCCCAGTGGTCGGCCGTGCTTGCCTAGTGGTTAGCCTTGCTTGCCCCATGGTCAGCCATGCTTGTCCAGTGGTCAGCTGTGCTTGCCCATGGTCAGCCATGCTTGCCCAGTGGTCAGCCGTGCTTGCCCTGTGGTCAGCCGTGCTTGTCCAGTGGTCGGCCGTGCTTGCCTAGTGGTTAGCCTTGCTTGCCCCATGGTCAGCCATGCTTGCCCAGTGGTCGGCTGTGCTTGCCCAGTGGTCGGCCGTGCTTGCCTAGTGGTTAGCCTTGCTTGCCCAGTGGTCGGCTGTGCTTGCCCAGTGGTCGGCCGTGCTTGCCCAGTGGTCGGCTGTGCTTGTCCAGTGGTCGGCTGTGCTTGTCCAGTGGTCGGCCGTGCTTGTCCAGTGGTCGGCTGTGCTTCCAGTGGTTAGCCTTGCTTGCCCAGTGGTCGGCCGTGCTTGCCCAGTGGTCAGCCATGCTTGCCCAGTGGTACTGCTTGTCCTTGGTTTCTTGCCCAGTGGTCGGCTGTTTTCGGTCAGCCTGCTTGTCCAGTGGTCGGCCGTGCTTGCCCAGTGGTTGCCGTTTGCCAGTGGTCGGCCGTGCTTGCCCATGTCAACCGTCTTGCCAGTGGTTAGCCCTGCTGCCCATGTGCCGCTTGCCCAGTGGTCGGCTGTGCTTGCCCAGTGGTCCCCAGGTTGCCTTGCTTGCCCCATGGTCAGCCATGCGCCATGGTCGGCTGTGCTTGTCCAGTGGTCGGCTGTGCTTGTCCAGTGGTCGGCTGTGCTTGTCCAGTGGTCGGCCGTGCTTGTCCAGTGGTCGGCCGTGCTTGCCCAGTGGTCGGCGTGCTTGCCCAGTGGTCGGCGTGCTTGTCCAGTGGTCGGCCGTGCTTGTCCAGTGGTCGGCTGTGCTTGCCCAGTGGTCGGCCGTGCTTGTCCAGTGGTCGGCTGTTGCTTGCTGCCAGTGGTCGGCCGTGCTTGTCCAGTGGTCGGCCGTGCTTGCCCAGTGGTCGGCCGTGCTTGCCCAGTGGTCGGCCGTGCTTGCCCAGTGGTCGGCCGTGCTTGCCCAGTGGTCGCGCTTCCAGTGGTCGGCCGGTTGTCCGTGGTCGCCGCCAGTGGTCGGCCGTGCTTGCCCAGTGGTCGGCCGTGCTTGCCCAGTGGTCGGCCGTGCTTGCCCAGTGGTCGGCCGTGCTTGCTCAGTGGTCGCCTGTTGTCCAGTGGTCGGCGTGCACAGTGGTCCGCCGGGCTGTCCAGTGGTCGGCGGGGTTGTCCAGTGGTCGGCTATGGAGCGTCCAGTGGTCGGCCAGGCTTTGCCGTGGTCGCCTGTTGGCCAGGGTCAACCGCGAGTTGTCCAGTGAGCTTCTCGCTGTGTTGCAGTGCGGCGTGCTTGCCAGTTCGGCTGGGCTGCCCAGTGGTTGGGTGTGCTTGCTCCAGTGGTCGCGTGCCCAGTGTCGGCCGTGCTCCTAAGTAGCTTCTTAAACCCAATTGTGGTCTTGCCCATGGTCAACCGTGCTTGCCTAGTGGTTAGCCTTGCTTGCCCCATGGTCACCATGCTTGACCAGTGGTCGGGCCCCCATGGTCGGCCGGCTTCAGTGGTGTGTCCGAAATGCTTGTCCAGTGGTCGGCTGCTTGCCAGTGGTCGGCAATGGTGTTGCCAGTGGTCGCTCTTGTCCAGTGGTCGGCGTGCTTGTCCAGTGTCGGCCAGCTTTTTCCCGTGTCGCCAGCTTTCCAGTGTCCTGCTTTCTGGTCTGGCTTGTCAGTGGTGTTTGCAGTGGTGTGTAGCCAGTTCCTTGTCCCAGTGGTCGCTGTGCTTGTCCAGTGGTCGGCAGTGCTTAGTGGTCGGCTGTGCTTGTCCAGTGGTCGGCCGTGCTTCCCAGTGGTCGCCGTGCTTGTCCAGTGGTCGGTGTCGTTCCATGGTCTGCCTGTTGGTGGTCGGCTGTGCTTAACAGTGGTCGGCTGTGCTTGTCCAGTGGTTCTGTGCTTGCCCAGTGGAGCAAAAGTCCAGTGGTCCGGGTTGCCAGGGTCGGCGTGTTGTCCAGTGGTGTGCTTGCTAGTGTGGCTGTGTTGTCCAGTGGTCGGCGTGCTTGCCAGTGGGCGGCATGCTTGTCATGTCGGCTGTGCTTGTCCAGTGGTCGGCTGTGCTTGCCAGTGGTGGCAGGCTTGTCCAGTGGTCGGCTGTGCTTAGGGCTGGTTGTCCAGTGTGTTGCTCCACTGGGGTGTGCTTGTCCAGTGGTCGGTTGCTTGTCCAGTGGTCGGCTGTGCTTTTCCCGTGGTGGCGTGTTTCCAGTTGCGTGGTCCAGTGTTGTGCTTGCCAGTGGTGGCGTCTGTCCAGTGGTGGATTTCAGGTCCGGGCCCTTGTCCAGGGCATGCTTGTGGTCGGCCTAGCTGCCAGTGGTCGCCTGCTTGTCCATGTGATGAGTTCAACCTGCTTGCATCGGCGTGTTGTGGTGGGTGGCTTTACCATGGTCGGCTGTGTCAGTGGTCGGTGTGTTTTCATGCGGTCTTGCACAGTGTCGGCTTGTTGCCATGGTACTCTTGCCATGTGCTGTGCTTGCCCAGTGGTCGGCTGTGCTTGCCCAGTGGTCGGCCGTGCTTGTGCTCAGTGGCGGTGCTTATGTGATGAGTTAACTGACACGTGACTGATGTGGAGCCTGTTGTAGATCGAGGTGACTGACCGCCGCCTGGAGTTGGAGGAGGAGGTGATGGAGGACCACACTTACTGCGAGGTCTGTGGCCAGGGCAACCGCGAGGACAGACTTCTCCTGTGTGACGGCTGCGACCTCGGGTGAGGCACTACACTGGTTGGGTCTCATTGCTCCTTCGCTCACTCTCTCGGATCACCTCACTAAGAGCTCTTAAACCCAATTTGCTCTTTAGAAACAATTTTGATCCTTAAGAGTGATCTCTGAAAACTGTCAACACCATGGCGCCCCAGCGGGTCACTGGTGTGTCATCGAAATACTGTCCTATGTGATATGGCAATGGATGTTTGCATTTTGAAAAAAGTAAAATGGACCCCAGTACTTTGCTACTTTGTACCTGCTTTCTGAGTTGGTTTAATTAATGATGGTGTGTAGCCGAGACATTTAAAAATCTGCTTTTGGACTTAGATTTAGATTTTATTACTGGTCCTCTCACAAACATCGAAATACAGTTTTACGTGGCATTATGTGTCGTTCCATTCCTACCTGTTGTGTTTTTTAAAACAGTTATTGTATGATATGTTTCTGTGTAAGTGGAACAAAAAATAATTTCCGATTCCAAAAACCGATGTTATATAATAATGGTAGTTAGTGTTGTCAACAACGTCTAATGTCATCAGTCATATCACTCATGTAGTGTTTATGATGTGGAGGTGTTATTGTAGTTATCGTGTAATGTGTTGACTAAACTGGGTGTTTTGTTTTAGCTACCACTGTGTCATGTGATGTGTTTATTGACATGGACATGTTGTAGCTACCACTATGTCATGTGATGAGGTAACCGACACCTGTAGACATGTTGTTGTAGCTACCACTGTGTCATGTGATGAGTTAACTGACACGGACATGTTGTTGTGGCTACCACTGTGTCATGTGATGAGTTAACTGACACGGACATGTTGTTGTGGCTACCACTGTGTCATGTGATGAGTTAACTGACACGGACATGTTGTTGTGGCTACCACTGTGTCATGTGATGAGTTAACTGA
Source organism: Ridgeia piscesae (assembly GCA_025642075.2). Classification (NCBI taxonomy): domain Eukaryota; kingdom Metazoa; phylum Annelida; class Polychaeta; order Sabellida; family Siboglinidae; genus Ridgeia; species Ridgeia piscesae. The sequence continues at coordinate 122,008 of JAODUO010000295.1, forward strand.
CACGGACATGTTGTTGTAGCTACCACTGTGTTATGTGATGAGTTAACTGACACGGACATGTTGTTGTGGCTACCACTGTGTCATGTGATGAGTTAACTGACACGGACGTGTTGTTGTGGCTACCACTGTGTCATGTGATGAGTTAACTGACATGGACATGTTGTTGTGGCTACCACTGTGTCATGTGATGAGTTAACTGACACGGACGTGTTGTTGTAGCTACCACTGTGTCATGTGATGAGTTAACTGACACGGACATGTTGTTGTAGCTACCACTGTGTCATGTGATGAGTTAACTGACACGGACATGTTGTTGTGGCTACCACTGTGTTATGTGATGAGTTAACTGACACGGACGTGTTGTTGTGGCTACCACTGTGTCATGTGATGAGTTAACTGACACGGACGTGTTGTTGTGGCTACCACTGTGTTATGTGATGAGTTAACTGACACTGGACATGTTGTTGTAGCTACCACTGTGTCATGTGATGAGTTAACTGACACTGGACATGTTGTTGTAGCTACCACTGTGTCATGTGATGAGGTAACCGACACCTGTAGACATGTTGTTGTAGCTACCACTGTGTCATGTGATGAGTTAACTGACACGGACATGTTGTTGTGGCTACCACTGTGTCATGTGATGAGTTAACTGACACGGACGTGTTGTTGTAGCTACCACTGTGTCATGTGATGAGTTAACTGACACGGACGTGTTGTTGTGCTACCACTGTGCATGTGATGAGTTAACTGACACGGACTGTTGTTGTGGCTACCACTGTGTTATGTGATGAGTTAACTGACACGGACGTGTTGTTGTAGCTACCACTGTGTCATGTGATGAGTTAACTGACACGGACGTGTTGTTGTGGCTACCACTGTGTCATGTGATGAGTTAACTGACACGGACGTGTTGTTGTGGCTACCACTGTGTCATGTGATGAGTTAACTGACACGGACGTGTTGTTGTAGCTACCACTGTGCCATGTGATGAGTTAACTGACACGGACGTGTTGTTGTGGTTACCACTGTGTTATGTGATGAGTTAACTGACACGGACGTGTTGTTGTAGCTACCACTGTGTCATGTGATGAGTTAACTGACACGGACGTGTTGTTGTGGCTACCACTGTGTCATGTGATGAGTTAACTGACACGGACGTGTTGTTGTAGCTACCACTGTGTCATGTGATGAGGTAACCGACACCTGTAGACATGTTGTTGTAGCTACCACTGTGTCATGTGATGAGGTAACCGACACCTGTAGACATGTTGTTGTAGCTACCACTGTGTCATGTGATGAGGTAACCGACACCTGTAGACATGTTGTTGTAGCTACCACTGTGTCATGTGATGAGTTAACTGACACGGACATGTTGTTGTGGCTACCACTGTGTTATGTGATGAGTTAACTGACACGGACGTGTTGTTGTAGCTACCACTGTGAGTGTCTGGACCCTGCGTTGGACAGTGTCCCTGTGGGTGAGTGGTTCTGCCCCAGCTGCTCTGGGTCGGACAGACATCAGCATGATATGAGCCAGACACGATCCGTGCGCCGCATCGGCCGTACGATCGTCAGCGAGCGCGTGCGAGCCACAATACAACAGAACCGGGAGCAGGCACGTCACAACGGACGCTCTCGCTCTCAGGTACGATGTTGTCTTGTCTTCTTTTTCACTGTATGTGTGTCGCACTATTGTTATTGCCGCTGGTTGCTTGTGACTCACCAAAAGTGGAATCAATCAGATCGCCGCAACGAAACATTGCTAAATACTCGGAGTATGTTGCGATAACCGCAATAAACACCTTGCAAGACATATCTTAGACAATAAGCGCGACTTGGGAGGGGGTTTAGAATACACCAAAAGGTGAAATATGAGCAAAACAGCTGAATTAGGAATGACAACGCGCTCGATCATGTACTTGCATGACCGCGAACTTCAAATGCGATTTTCTCAGTTTTAATCTTTCTACCCCAGGCATGTTCAGTGTCGAATAACTTTGGCTGTGCATGAGCTAGCTTCATAATATTTGCACCGTTGGAAAGCTTAATAAATATTCCTTCCGATGATATCACTACCTCAATTGTTTTTTGGACATGTGACTCATTTTTTAGAACAGGTCACATTTACCCCCGTGTGGGATCTTTTACTTCCCCTGGCATAGATACCAGATAGAAGGGACCACTGGCTTTAAGTGTCTTCCGAAAGACACATGCAAAAGTCCTTTGGACCAAAGGTCCAGCGCCACTCTGCTGGCACCATGTCTTGTTAGCTCTCATATCTCAGAAACTACGGAGGATCTGTTTTTCTAATATGCGTAGACGTATCCTACCTCCTAACTGTAGTAAAACAAATTGTGATTGTCTGGTTTTTTGTAAGGGCATCTCAGTAAAAATGCTAAACGTTAATATTTTGCCTGTATCTGTCTGTATAGCTGCTGACTGAATACTTGGGACCCCGCTGTGATACTATATTCCCAGACCACAGGTTCCTTCATTTAGGGCTTTGTGCTGCAAGTCCAAAGAACTTGGAAACCACTCAGACACCTTTCCTCTAATTTTGCATCTAAGTTACCTAGTATTAAGGGATTATGTGCATCCTACTGATTGTTATAGCAGTGTTTGGATCTGTAACTACGATTCATGATAAACATACAATAAATAATTACAAATTGAATATAGTCTCGGAGGACTGCAGGGCCTCTTGGCCCATTTTACTTCATTTCAGTATCAGTCTTCTTAAATTCTAAAGTTGGAAAGTTGTCTGTATGCGTTTCTGTTTGTATCTGTCTGTTTCTGTCCGTCCGTCCGTCGTCCGTCCGTCCGTCCGTCGTCCGTCCGTCCGTCCGTCCGTCCGTCCGTCCGTCTCTTATGCAGCTTCATTTGAATAAAACTGTAATGTTGTAGGTTTGTCTGGCTGATAGACTAGATGCTTTTGTGTTTTGCAGACGGCATCTGCACGCAGCAAACAGGGGACGGCACCACGACGTCGGAAAAAGAAAACCAAACGGCGAAAACAAAAGAGGAAAGCTACTCCGAAAGGGAAGAGTAAAACGGCTGCATTGGGATCATCAACTGGGAAACGACGGAGGAGGAGGAGGAGAAAAAGGAAGGTATGTACAGACTGGGAGATGACGATTGCACAGATAGCGAGAGGACACTTCATTGACACCAGTACCAATAGTCAGAATGTGTGTTGCAACCACGTCTAGTTGGAGAGAAATGCTTTCGGGGGTATTACATAAAATAACGTCAATAAAACACTCAAGTATATGTTAGTAAAAATCCCCAAAAAGTGGGGATGTTAGCCATTGCTTCTGTCAAGCATTGCATGATAAATCTGTAATTTATTACACATGGTCTCTTGCCATGCAATTGGTTATGAAAGATCAGTTACATGTAATAAGTAATCGGCTATAACGATGTGTATTCATGTTAAAAAATAAGTTAAATGTGTCGTAGTGTTGTGTTAGATGCAAACATCATCCTGAGCACTGGATTGTTTTAGACCCGTAAGACGTGTCGCACCAAAGACTCCATTGCGCCGAAGACGGTCAAGTCTCGCTTGGCGGGGCGGTTGGGCATTACCACCCCACCTGCCGGACGCACACTCCCAGTGAAAGTGTCGACGCGGTCAAGGGCTTTGACCATTCAGCGGGACATTGGGATAGCTCCATTGACCATCATGGCAGGCAGAGATGATCTCGATCCGTAAGTTGTTACACTATGGCGCAAGGCAGAAATTCCGACTTTCTCCTGTGGGATTGTGGGTAAATAATCCTGAGTTATTTTAACTTATTAATTTTTTATTTCTGTAATTTAACAGCAATAAAACTGTGCCCATTCAAAAATTATTGACAGAGCTTTAAACCCAGGGAAACGTTCCGTTGAAAGAGTGCGCATACTTTGCAGGGCGTGGAGTGACAGTGACACGCCGTCAGCACCGCGTGGTGGTGGTGCGGTGGTGCTTCAGGGAGGACAGGCTCACTACATCTCTAGTTCTAGGTACACGAAGGCAGCTCTCAACTCTCGAAGGCCAATCCCACGGCCACACATCAGGTAAGTTAGCTCTGGAAATCATACGTCGTAGTCGGGGTTGTCGATTGGGTGAGTTCAGAAACATTGGGGCTGTTGATAGGATGAGTTTAAAGACAGTGGGGTTGTAGGTAGGGTGAGTTCAGAAACATTGGGGCTGTTGATAGGATGAGTTTAAAGACAGTGGGGTTGTAGGTAGGGTGAGTTCAGAAACATTGGGGCTGTTGATAGGGTGAGTTTAAAGACAGTGGGGTTGTCAATTGGGTGAGTTCAGAAACATTGGGGCTGTTGATAGGGTGAGTTTAAAGACAGTGGGGTTGTCGATTGGGTGAGTTCAGAAACATTGGGGCTGTTGATAGGGTGAGTTTAAAGACAGTGGGGTTGTCGATTGGGTGAGTTCAGAAACATTGGGGCTGTTGATAGGGTGAGTTTAAAGACAGTGGGGTTGTCGATAAGGTGAGTTAACGGTAGCCGCGGGTCCAAAACTCCTTTTTTTGACATTTTGGGTTTTCAACATTTCCTGATAGTTTAAGAAACATTGACGCTGTTGGTAGGGTGAGTTTAAAGACAGTGAGGTTGTCGATAGGGTGAGTTCAGCAACATTGTGGCTGTTGGTAGGATGAGTTTAAAGACAGTGGGGTTGTCGATAGGGTGAGTTCAGAAACATTGGGGTTGTTGATAGGGTGAGTTTAAAGACAGTGGGGTTGTCGGTAGGGTGAGTTCAGAAACATTGGGGTTGTTGATAGGGTGAGTTTAAAGACAGTGAGGTTGTCGATAGGGTGAGTTCAGCAACATTGTGGCTGTTGGTAGGATGAGTTTAAAGACAGTGGGGTTGTCGATAGGGTGAGTTCAGAAACATTGGGGTTGTTGATAGGGTGAGTTTAAAGACAGTGGGGTTGTCGGTAGGGTGAGTTCAGAAACATTGGGGTTGTTGATAGGGTGAGTTTAAAGACAGTGGGGTTGTCGGTAGGGTGAGTTCAGCAACATTGTGGCTGTTGGTAGGGTGAGTTTAAAGACAGTGGGGTTGTCGATAGGGTGAGTTCAGAAACATTGGGGCTGTTGATAGGGTGAGTTTAAAGACATTGGGGTTGTCGATAGGGTGAGTTCAGAAACATTGGGCTGTTGATAGGGTGAGTTTAAAGACAGTGGGGTTGTCGATAGGGTGAGTTCAGCAACATTGTGGCTGTTGGTAGGATGAGTTTAAAGACAGTGGGGTTGTCGATAGGGTGAGTTCAGCAACATTGTGGCTGTTGATAGGGTGAGTTTAAAGACATTGGGGTTGTCGATAGGGTGAGTTCAGAAACATTGGGGCTGTTGGTAGGGTGAGTTTAAAGACATTGGGGTTGTCGATAAGGTGAGTTCAGAAACATTGGGGTTGTTGATAGGGTGAGTTTAAAGACAGTGGGGTTGTCGGTAGGGTGAGTTCAGCAACATTGTGGCTGTTGGTAGGATGAGTTTAAAGACAGTGGGGTTGTCGATAGGGTGAGTTCAGAAACATTGGGGTTGTTGATAGGGTGAGTTTAAAGACAGTGGGGTTGTCGGTAGGGTGAGTTCAGAAACATTGGGGTTGTTGATAGGGTGAGTTTAAAGACAATGGGATTGTCAATAGGGTAAGTTCAGAAACATTGTGGCTGTTGATAGGGTGAGTTTAAAGACAGTGGGGTTGTCGATAGGGTGAGTTCAGAAACATTGTGGCTGTTGATAGGGTGAGTTTAAAGACAGTGGGGTTGTCGTAGGGTGAGTTCAGAAACATTGTGGCTGTTGATAGGGTGAGTTTAAAGACAGTGGGGTTGTCGATAGGGTGAGTTCAGAAACATTGGGGTTGTTGATAGGGTGAGTTTAAAGACAGTGGGGTTGTCGGTAGGGTGAGTTCAGAAACATTGGGGTTGTTGATAGGGTGAGTTTAAAGACAATGGGATTGTCAATAGGGTAAGTTCAGAAACATTGTGGCTGTTGATAGGGTGAGTTTAAAGACACTGGGGTTTTCGATAGGGTGAGTTCAGAAACATTGGGGGTGTTGATAGGGTGAGTTTAAAGACAGTGGGGTTGTCAGTAGGGTGAGTTCAGAAACATTGGGGCTGTTGATAGGGTGAGTTTAAAGACAGTGGGGTTGTCGGTAGGGTGAGTTCAGAAACATTGGGGTTGTTGATAGGGTGAGTTTAAAGACAATGGGATTGTCAATAGGGTAAGTTCAGAAACATTGTGGCTGTTGATAGGGTGAGTTTAAAGACACTGGGGTTTTCGATAGGGTGAGTTCAGAAACATTGGGGGTGTTGATAGGGTGAGTTTAAAGCAGTGGGGTTGTCGATAGGGTGAATTTAGAAACACTGAGGTTGTTGATAGGGTGAGTTTATGAAACACTGAGGTTGTTGATAGGGTGGGTTTAGAAACACTGAGGTTGTTGATAGGGTGAGTTTAGAAACACTGAGGTTGTTGATAGGGTGGGTTTAGAAACACTGAGGTTGTTGATAGGGTGGGTTTAGAAACACTGAGGTTGTTGATAGGGTGGGTTTAGAAACACTGAGGTTGTTGATAGGGTGGGTTTAGAAACATTGAGGTTGTTGATAGGGTGAGTTTAGAAACACTGAGGTTGTTGATAGGGTGAGTTTAGAAACACTGAGGTTGTTGATAGGGTGGGTTTAGAAACACTGAGGTTGTTGATAGGGTGGGTTTAGAAACACTGAGGTTGTTGATAGGGTGGGTTTAGAAACACTGAGGTTGTTGATAGGGTGGGTTTAGAAACACTGAGGTTGTTGATAGGGTGGGTTTAGAAACACTGAGGTTGTTGATAGGGTGGGTTTAGAAACACTGAGGTTGTTGATAGGGTGGGTTTAGAAACACTGAGGTTGTTGATAGGGTGGGTTTAGAAACACTGAGGTTGTTGATAGGGTGGGTTTAGAAACACTGAGGTTGTTGATAGGGTGGGTTTAGAAACACTGAGGTTGTTGATAGGGTGGGTTTAGAAACACTGAGGTTGTTGATAGGGTGGGTTTAGAAACACTGAGGTTGTTGATAGGGTGGGTTTAGAAACACTGAGGTTGTTGATAGGGTGGGTTTAGAAACACTGAGGTTGTTGATAGGGTGGTTTAGAAACACTGAGGTTGTTGATAGGGTGAGTTTAGAAACACTGAGGTTGTTGATAGGGTGGGTTTAGAAACACTGAGGTTGTTGATAGGGTGGGTTTAGAAACACTGAGGTTGTTGATAGGGTGGGTTTAGAAACACTGAGGTTGTTGATAGGGTGGGTTTAGAAACACAGATTGTTGATAGGGTGGGTTTAGAAACACTGAGGTTGTTGATGGGGTTGGGTTTAGAAACACTGAGGTTGTTGATAGGTTGAGTTTAGAAACACTGAGGTTGTTGATAGGGTGGGTTTAGAAACACTGAGGTTGTTGATAGGGTGGGTTTAGAAACACTGAGGTTGTTGATAGGGTGGGTTTAGAAACACTGAGGTTGTTGATAGGGTGGGTTTAGAAACACTGAGGTTGTTGATAGGGTGGGTTTAGAAACACTGAGATTGTTGATAGGGTGGGTTTAGAAACACTGAGGTTGTTGATAGGTTGAGTTTAGAAACACTGAGGTTGTTGATAGGGTGGGTTTAGAAACACTGAGGTTGTTGATAGGGTGGGTTTAGAAACACTGAGGTTGTTGATAGGTTGAGTTTAGAAACACTGAGGTTGTTGATAGGGTGAGTTTAGAAACACTGAGGTTGTTGATGGGTGGGTTTAGAAACACTGAGGTTGTTGATAGGGTGAGTTTAGAAACACTGAGGTTGTTGATAGGTTGAGTTTATGAAACACTGAGGTTGTTGATAGGTTGAGTTTATGAAACACTGAGGTTGTTGATAGGTTGAGTTTAGAAACACTGAAGTTGTTGATAGGGTGGGTTTAGAAACACTGAGGTTGTTGATAGGGTGGGTTTAGAAACACTGAGGTTGTTGATAGGGTGGTTTAGAAACACTGAGGTTGTTGATAGGGTGGGTTTAGAAACACTGAGGTTGTTGATAGGGTGGGTTTAGAAACACTGAGGTTGTTGATAGGGTGGGTTTAGAAACACTGAGGTTGTTGATAGGTTGAGTTTAGAAACACTGAGGTTGTTGATAGGGTGGGTTTAGAAACACTGAGGTTGTTGATAGGGTGGGTTTAGAAACACTGAGGTTGTTGATAGGGTGAGTTTAGAAACACTGAGGTTGTTGATAGGGTGGGTTTAGAAACACTGAGGTTGTTGATAGGGTGGGTTTAGAAACACTGAGATTGTTGATAGGGTGGGTTTAGAAACACTGAGGTTGTTGATAGATTGAGTTTAGAAACACTGAGGTTGTTGATAGGGTGGGTTTAGAAACAATGAGATTGTTGATAGGGTGGGTTTAGAAACACTGAGGTTGTTGATAGGTTGAGTTTAGAAACACTGAGGTTGTTGATAGGGTGGGTTTAGAAACACTGAGGTTGTTGATAGGGTGGGTTTAGAAACACTGAGGTTGTTGATAGGGTGGGTTTAGAAACACTGAGGTTGTTGATAGGGTGGGTTTAGAAACACTGAGGTTGTTGATAGGGTGGGTTTAGAAATATTGTAGATCTATGTAATTTTGAGATATATATACGTATATTGCCAATTTATGCTTGGCAAGAATATTTTCATCCCAATACAAAGCACTATAGCTGAAGAATGTTTCCTGCAGTAAAATTGAAATAGAACATTCGCAAAGTAATCGTTGATTCTGAATAATTGCAGAAATACATCCATCCCTAAAACTGCTAAAAACATTAGCCAGTGGGAAATTCTGAAAATGTTAAGTTTGGCGTCTGAGATGCAAACTCCGTTAGCTTGAGACTTGATTACAGTTCGCATCACATCACACGAGGCGTGAGTGCATGTCTGTGTGAGTGTATGTGTGTGGGTGTCTGTGTGTGCGTGCATGTGTGAGCTCATAAGCTTCTGTCCTGACTTTTGAGGTATGCACGTTGCAGGAAGTTGGAGAGGCAGATCGAGTGTACAGTGCCCTTTGACCTGCTTGGAGACATACTGGCGAGTCAGGATCGACTCAATACAAACACCAACCGGGTGACAATTCATAGAGATGGTGAGTAGACGAGGTTGGTCGGTGTGCACAATAAGTAGTCTCCCCATGAGCAGTTGTCTCCTAAGTACTTTCGGAATGCTCTACAAAGAGATACCGTCCTGCGAAGGTAAAACTGGTATGTTCTTCCCCGAGGGTTCACTTTTTGAAGTTATGAGCCCAGTACTAAATTGACCCATCTCTTACCCCCTTCTACCCCACCCTCTCAGCTGCCTTCTGCCTTCATTTGTCTTACTCCTCCGTCTTTCGTAAATCCCTCTTTCGCACAATTTTCCTCCTGTAATTACCATCCTTGTGGCCAGGTGGCGCTGGTCGTACTAGTGATCACATCATTCTAAGTCTCCCTTTTAAGTCGGCTAGCAAAACTCTTAATGTAAGCTCTGTGAATGATGGCAAATTACGGTGGATATGGGACCTTGGCGTAGTTATCTGAATACACGATGCTATAAAGATGGGACAAATATTCGATTCGTATTCGAAATTTTGAATATTCGAACGTTTTGGTGCTATTTGATTCAAAAAATTCGCATATATAAGCGAATATTTTCCTACATGTCGTCTGCTGCAAAATCGGTCCCTGGCGATCTTTTACTTTCTGACTTAACTATGGAAAAAACTACAATCGTCAAACTACTCCTTACATATCTTATATGTACACACACAAGGCTACAAAATAAAATTACTAACATCACTTAACAAGACTTCACAAAACAAACTCGCGTAAAAGTCACCGGCAACGCGGTCACGGCAAGACATCTCGACACCGTTCAGTATTCTAATCGAAGTTTGACCCACTGAATATTCTTATCCGATTCGATATTTGATTCGTATTCGAAATTTTGACGGTATTAGATTCGAACGAAACTCCAGATTCGTCCCACCCTTACAATGCTACCCTTAGTGACTCGTGAGAGGTTAAATCGGTAATTCTCTTGGAAGTCGGGTGCTGCATTTCTGAACTGGAGTGTACGCCAGACACATGTGTGCACTGTTCTCGTGGGTGGTACAGCAACGTGAATTACAAGTTTGATTCTGCCAATTTCAGTGCATAGGGTATCTGCCAGGGGTGAGGTGCATTGTCACTTTACCTGGTAATTGCGGTCTGTTCCCTTTCTTTCCATTCCATTTCCAGCACCCATTTCCTGCTCCATCCAGACCAGGTGACCTGCTCACTTTCCTTTACTACATAGGTTAGCTATTTCACCATTCGTTGTCGATGAATTCAGTATTGAAGTTGCTGTGTTTGTCTTGGAAATCTCCACAGACCCCTGATTTGTTTGCTAAAATTCCCGAATTTGTAAACTGGAAATTTCTCAACATTTTTCTACACAGACTGCTACAGAAATGACGAGTGTTACAAACTGGCAAAACGATGGCAAATACCATAAAACCAACAAAAAAAATTATTAATGTATTATGCATCAAAATTTATCAATGAAATATGTTTTAAGGCATGTTACATGTAATATTGTTTTTTCTTTAGAATTGCATTATATATTTAAAAAAATTCAAAATTTATTATACCTCATGGTTTTGTGTCATACGCATGAGGATAAACAACACATCACAAGAGAATTTCACATGAAATTTGAAAATTGTTCAACAGGTCAAATTAAGTTAAGTGTTTCTGTTGTGGCATCTATAACAACAATTGGCATTGTTTGCAGGTTCACTGGAAGTGAAACCACCGGAAACAAAGGCACTGCTGTCATTTAGGAATCACACGTCGGAACGCCAACCAAATGACGCTGAGACAACCCCAACATCTGGCGACAGCGCTGTTGACCAACAGACACCAGGTGGCAGCAGCAGTGACACGACGCGGGCCGCAGACAAGTGCACAAGAAGTGAACGATACCACCGATCAAACGTCTGGAGATGTGGGTACTACCACCGGAGTGGGAGGAGACTCCGGTTGTCATGGCGACGAGCTTCATTCTGGCAGATGTGACGCAGAACCAGATTGTGTGCGAGCTGGATTAGGGAAGTCACTGGACGAAAAGAAATGTGACGAAAGCAACAAAACTAGGTTAAAAACATCTGATGAAAATCGGATGGATGCGTCGGATGTGAGGACAGAGTGTGACGCAGATAATAGCGACAACAGCTGCATCTCGTGTGAAGGCTACGTCGACGATGACATGGCCATTGACGTCGATGGTGACGCCAGTGAGATGGCCAGTAACATTGACAGTGACGTCCCCGTGAATATCGATAGTGACACAACGATGAATGTCAGCAGCCTCACACACATAAATGTCGAGGATGACACGTGCATGAAAGTCGATAGTGACACGGTCATGAATGTCGACAGTGACATCGCTATAAGTGTCGACACAGCAGCACATGTGACATCGAGTGACGAATCTTGTATCTCCAGTGACGGGGACGTCCAGCAGCAGAGCGGGAATGAGGGGTGTCTAGGAAATGAGGGCGGGGTTGTGAAGCAGGGTACTGAGGACGTAGGCCTCGTGTGTGAGGACATCTCAAGCGGTGTGGAGAGCCTCGAGGGGACAGACCGCAATGTCAGTCAAGTGGTGTCAGATGTTACTGACGAAGAAAGTGTCAAAATTACCGAGAACGAGGTCAGTCGAGAGGAAGATGACGCGGCTGGTGAGGACATTTGTGAACTACAAAGCAGTGTCGAGGAAGGCAATGACGACAAGGTCACTGGTGATGATAGTCATGAACTCTGTGGAAGTGACGAGGAAGGGAGTGTTCATGAAGTGTCTGGTGTCGATGTTTGTGAACTTCCTGGGAGCATTGAGGAGGGAAGCGGCAATGGCAGTGCGTGTGGCGATGTTCATGAACTCCCCGGCAAAGAAGAAAGTGATCACGAGGTCACTGGCAGTGATGTTCATGGCAGCATTGACAATGTTCACGAGAGCAACGAGGACGAAAGTGACCACGAGGTCACTGGTGGTGATGTTCATGGCAGCATTGACAATGTTCACGAGAGCAACGAGGACGAAAGTGACCACGAGGTCACTGGTGGTGATGTTCATGGCAGCATTGAGAATGTTCACGAGAGCAACAAGGACGAAAGTGACCACGAGGTCACCAATGACAATGTTCATGGAAACAATGTTGATGATAGCGACCACGAGGTCACCGTTGACGATGTTCATGACACCAATGAGGAAGGAAGTGATCATGAGGTCGCAGGTGAGGAGAAACACAAGGATGATGTTAAGGAGACTGAGGGCTCAGTTGGAAGTGAGGAACGGACTGAGGTACTCGCCCTCCTGTCAGACGAAGCCGACTTCGATGCCAAACCTGGGCCGGAGGCAGAGGAAAGGCACGATGGTGAGGCGGGAGGTGATGGTAAACCCGACTACGCTCACTATGAAAACATATCCGAGGTGGAGGACGAGGAACATCCGGCGGAAGATGAGGAAGCCGGCGCCGGGAGCGACGAGGAAGGCATCTGCGAGGACAGCGGCAGAGAGGGTCAAGGGTCAGCGAGCATGTCGCACATCATGGTGCCGATCTCGGAGTTGCCGCGGATCCCCAAGAAACGGAAGACGCAGGAGGTGCAGCTGCCGACCGACAGCGAGTCGCCTCACTCAGGAGTGCTGGAGCGGCTGAACAGGCCTGACAAGGTTGACAGGTATCCGAAGTGGGAGAAACGGGAATGGAAGGAGAGTGGTGTGAAGAGCAAGGTGAAGCAGTCGGACAGTGGGGGGAGTGATGCGTCGCAGGAGAAACCGCGAGATGATCGATTGGAGAGACGCAACGAAGAAGCACGGCGTCGACACCGTAACCGCAGCCGGTCGAGCTCGAAGGAGCGCCTACACCATCACGCCAAATCGTCAAAACACAGGCATTCGCATCGAAGGTCAAGGACGCCAGAGCGAGAACGGTCTCGCAAACGGCGCGATCGCAGTCGAGAGCGCAACCGTGATGTGTCGCGGGTCAGTGCAAGGTCGCGATCTCGAAGTCCACGCCGCCGCGACGAAACACGGTCAAAACATGACCGATATGACCGGCCGGGGAAGTCACGCCAGAAGTCTGACCCGGTGGAGTATAAAAGCTCTGTGAACATGTTTAGTAGGTCGTTGAAAGACGCCGGAAACGATGCGGACTTTGGAAACCGTCGCTTCAAACTACGTCGGAACTCTTACAAGGATTTTATTCCGTCAGAAATAGTTGAGCCGCCAAAGAGGCCATCTAGTGAGAAAATTGAGACGTACGAAGAGAAATATCGTTCACGCGGCCGGAAGAATGTGTATATTGAGGACAACCGTATCAAGGTCAAGGCTTCGGTGGATGACTTTCATGACGATTCGTCCAGCTCTTCGTCAGACGTTATCATCATTGAAAGTGACACGGAGTCGGCCTCAAAGAACCGACTTGAAAAGAGGTTTTCCGATAAGCCGAAGATGAAGAGTAACGTAGAGAAGATGGGAGCTGGAAAGACGATCTCTGATAAGCCAAAATCGAAGTCTAGCATTGAGCAGACTTTGTCAGCAAGCAGCAGTGGAAACAAACTACCCGAGGACATTCAACGTTCACGATCGCCATACGGGGTGACTAGTCAGGGGCGACAGACAAGCGCTCGGTCCCCGAATAAGGTGGTTGGTCAGGGGCAGCAATCCCGCTCCAGGTCACCACCTTGCGAGGGGCGGCACACTAACTCGCGCTCTCCAAGTGGGGTGACTGATGAGATGCGTAAGGCACACTCACGGTCGCCATGTGGGGTGACGAGTGACGGGCGACAGAATCACTCGCAGTCACCAAACAGGACACGCGGTGGGGAGAAACAAACTCATGCCCAGTCACCAAGCAGGGGTGCTAGCCAGGGGCGACTTGGCCTCATGGACTCAACAGAGTCCTGCTACGACCCGTCTCAGCCCACAGACTCTGTGAGCCCTTCACCCCCGGAAGAACCCCCCGAACTCGGCATGCCTACAGTTGTGTTCTCTACCGCTAACGACAGGCACGGTGATATGATGCACCCTGGCCTCCGCATGCAAACGGCCATGATGACGGTCGACCCCCGAACCATGCCCCCTCCAATGCCTGGCAGCTTGATCATCCCCCCTCCACCGCCCCCTCACATAACTTTCAGCATGCTGGGTCCGGGGGGGCGTCCCCCGCCCCCGTTCCTTGTCAACAATCAACTGATGGGGTTGGAACAGTTCCCCCCACGTTTCGCCCAGCCGCGCCTTGGCTGGCAGCCAATGCAGCTCATGCAGCAGGCACGCCACCTGGTGCCGGTGACGAGAAATGGTGTTCCGTTGCAGCCTCCACCGCACACTGGCGCCGAGACGTTCACATTGGATGCCTCAACAATGCTTTCTCTGCAGCACGGACTGCCCCCTAGGGAGGACATGGGTGGCATGTACCGCCCGCCCCTACCGCCAATGCCAGCTGTCAACAGTTCCCGTGCCTCGGTACCGTCGCTGATCAACTCGGATCATATGTCGCACTTCTCGACGTCATCGCTCCCGAATTTCATGTCGACGATGAAGGCATCCCGTCGGTCGCCTGGCAGAGAGGGGAACACCTTCAAGGTTCCCTTCCCGCCCAATCACCCTAGGGTGGCGTTCTCAATGAGCTCGGATAACCACAGTGATGCAAAGCAGATCGGGTCAGAGTCAAACGAGGTCGTTGACATGGACGTGTCGTCACCGCTGTCGGACGACCTGCTCGAGTCATTCACCCCACCCCCGTTCCATGACGACGATGATGACTCAAAGGGCGCCCGGGGAGACAGGGGTGGAGGTGGGAAGGGAAAAGAAGAAGTGCCGGGGTCAGCCGTAGAGCTGGATAAACAGGAGAAGGTGAGTTGTGTTGTTTTAGTTCGCACTGAAGACTGTAATTATATTTGCATCAGCATCATGTAATCCTGATGTGGACGGGCAGAAAACTAGAAATATCAGTGGACGGGTAAAAGAATGAAGGAGCAAAAAATATATTAAAACATCATAGATATGACTTTAAAAAAATTGTTTTTAGTTTATTTCAGGTCATAAAACACATCTCAACTGGATTTTATGTATATGACTTAACATCCACGTGTCCACCAAAAAATGTGTGACTGGCAAAACATGTATCCTGCATAAATGGAAATATGATTTGCATCTGTATCTTTTCAGAAAAGCTAAACATTTACAGAATGTTTATTTTCTGTAGCATGTCTATTATTTTTAGGTGTACATTTTCGCATGACTTTAGTAGTGTTTTCGGGCAGATCTTGGTTTGGTGTTTTGAGATAATGGGGAGACTCGCCAAAAGCATAAGAAATCCGAAGCACTTATCCCCTTAAAACTGTGATTACTAGAGGCAAGATGGTGATGGTTTTAATTGTGATTACTAGAGGCAAGATGGTGATGGTTTTAATTGTGATTACTAGAGGCAAGATGGTGATGGTTTTAAATGTGATTACTAGAGGCAAGATGGTGATGGTTTTAATTATGATTACTAGAGGCAAGATGGTGATGGTTTTAATTGTGATTACTAGAAAGAGGGTATGTTTTATGTGTACTAGAGGCAAGATGGTGATGGTTTTAAATGTGATTACTAGAGGCAAGATGGTGGTGGTTTTAAATGTGATTACTAGAGGCAAGATGGTGATGGTTTTAATTGTGATTACTAGAGGCAAGATGGTGATGGTTTTAAATGTGATTACTAGAGGCAAGATGGTGATGATTTTAAATGTGATTACTAGAGGCAAGATGGTGATGATTTTAAATGTGATTACTAGAGGCAAGATGGTGATGGTTTTAAATGTGATTACTAGAGGCAAGATGGTGATGGTTTTAAATGTGATTACTAGAGGCAAGATGGTGAAGGTTTTAAAAATGTGATTACTAGAGGCAAGATGGTGATGGTTTTAATTGTGATTACTAGAGGCAAGATGGTGATGGTTTTAAATGTGATTACTAGATGCAAGATGGTGATGGTTTTAAATGTGATTACTAGAAGCAAGATGGTGAGTGTTTTCAGTATAGATTTGAAACTGCTGTTTGGTGTTATGGAAAAGTGTATGTGTGCAATCACAAAATCATTACTTTGCCCCTAGTAAATATAATGAAACATTACAGTTGTACGTACATCTTTGTTTTAATAATTGTTTATATAAATATAAATTGGGAGCGCATTGATTAACATTTAGTTAGAGATTGTGCATGCAGTAAAATAACATGCATTATTATAATCCATTTGTGACCTTATGTTGTCGTGAGGGAATAACAAACTAAGAGAAAACTTCTTCATAATATTCACAGTTAAACTGGTATTTAAAATCCTTTGTTTAAACACAGCTCGTTACAGTCATACTTCACTAACTAAATTCTACAAGTGTATTAGCTTGTTTTCCCAAAGGCAGATATATTAGGTGTGCAAATATTACACTAAACCTGATACTACCAGGTATTTCGACTAGCCTCTTCGACTCCAATGCTTGTAATCCATTAAAACTCACAGCCCAGTCCCAGCATACTTATGACATGGTAGTGGACGATAACTCGCCGAAAGCCTAAAACATCGTAAAGTTATGCTAGTTGCATTTCATGAGCCTGCTCCATAGTTGCACTTAGCTGCGCCATGTATTTAGTAGGTGTAACTTTATGCTAGTTGAAATATTTACGGGATGCTCCCCACGTTCGTTGATGCTCCCGACACACCCACTGTCAACATAATTATTTTTAATGTTTACGTTGGATATCCTTTACATTCATCGTAGCTTGGCATTTGGTATACGAACGACAAAGGTGGCAGCTAGGGAGAAAAAAGGTGTCCAGAGACACCACAAATACTGGGATTCCCCACCACAACCTAATTAGGTCAATTCTACGTCACTTTAGTTACACGAATGCTAAATTGGTCTCATGAAACCGTTCGTACTACATCGACTCGGTGCTGTTAGCTGTGACCAGTAGATGGCATAATTGCGCATAAAGTATAACTATAAGTGTTTGTTTTCAGTATCTGAAGAAACTGAACCGCCAGGAGAGGGTCGTGGAAGAGGTGAAGCTCGCCATAAAGCCATTCTATGCAAAGGGTCAGATCAGCAAAGACGAGTACAAGGACATCATGAGAAAGGCTGTGCCAAAGGTAACCATTACCCGGGGGTTTAATCAGTGGCTGACTACAATACCCATAGGTATATCAGTGACTGAATACAATACTCGGGGGTTTAATCAGTGGCTGAATACAATACCTGTGGGTTTAATCAGTGGCTGAATACAATACACACAGGTTTAATCAGTGGCTGAATACAATACCCGTGGGTTTAATCAGTGGCTGAATACAATACCTGTGGGTTTAATCAGTGGCTGAATACAATACACACAGGTTTAATCAGTGGCTGACTAAAAATCATGAGGTTTTTTGTATTACTATTAATAATATTTGTTTTGTTTAGCCACACCCAATGATGTTCATGGCACTTTAAATTTATTAGCATACATTGTAAGAAAAAACAACTACATTAAATAAATAAAATAATACATTTGAATAAAAACAAGTGTGTCAAAATAATGAAAATCATATTACTATTTTACTACAAAAAATTATGAACTAAGATTAATGTAAAGGTCAATGCTAGGCTAAATGGAAATAGATAAAATAAACATTGAACATGATCAACTATTGTAAGAGTGTTGGTAATCAATCGTCCAAGTTATGTTAACAAGCAGTATTTAACCAATGGTCAGGTCTAGTCAGACC
This sequence comes from Ridgeia piscesae, assembly GCA_025642075.2. Classification (NCBI taxonomy): domain Eukaryota; kingdom Metazoa; phylum Annelida; class Polychaeta; order Sabellida; family Siboglinidae; genus Ridgeia; species Ridgeia piscesae. The sequence continues at coordinate 139,795 of JAODUO010000295.1, forward strand.
CTAGGACTGTCGGTAGGGAACACAATCGACTGTTTGAAGTTCTACACCTCGCATGTGCACATAATACTGATGAGTTATTTTTGTTGCCTGATCCCCTGTGAGAAATGCAGCAGTTAGCACAGTTGGACTAGCAATTGACTTTGCCAGTCGCAACTGTGTCAGCTGTGTGAAAAACACAACTATCTGTCCCAATTTGAAGACAATTTCTGAGTATTTCAATATGATCTACATCCCCGACATTGCATGTAACACAAGCAGCGAATGGCTGAAATCATCAAAAATTATCACACGACCAGAGGCCAACTACACTGGTCACACTGGGCGATTTCATTGGCTGAGCTTAAATTCTGTTTTGCAAAGTGATCAGCCAGGGGTACTGCTGGCTGATTACTGGTGTAATCAGCTATTCATGTGTGTTTTATGTAGATATATGTCAGCAGATTACATGCGAATGTCCTAAATACTGGTGGATGAATTTGTTTGTTATGGTGTTTTCATAATCCACTGTTTTACAGGGGTGAGAGTCGGGTATTCTGTCGTACGTTTCTTTCCATTCTTGCTCTCCACCGTATCTTCTCACCACTCTTGCTTCATTCAGCTTCCTTCGATCTTCCCAAATCCCTCGTCACACAGACATTCCATCTTGGCTTTTTCCCTGCATCCGAAGGATTGCTTTGATTCCATACATCATTGTTAATACTGCCTCGTGCTGGTTTCAGATCTGTCACAGCAAGAGCGCAACATCAACCTAGTGAAGATCCTTCTTAATGTTAATACCATTGTGTGTTGGTTTCAGATCTGTCACAGCAAGAGCAGCAACATCAACCTAGTGAAGATCCTTCTTAATGTTAATACCATTGCGTGCTGGTTTCAGATCTGTCACAGCAAGAGCGGCAACATCAACCTAGTGAAGATCCTTCTTAATGTTAATACCATCGCGTGTCTGGTTTCAGATCTGTCACAGCAAGAGCGGCAACATCAACCTAGTGAAGATCCTTCTTAATGTTAATACCATTGCGTGCTGGTTTCAGATCTGTCACAGCAAGAGCGGCAACATCAACCTAGTGAAGATCCTTCTTAATGTTAATACCATCGCGTGCTGGTTTCAGATCTGTCACAGCAAGAGCGGCAACATCAACCTAGTGAAGATCCTTCTTAATGTTAATACCATGGTGTGGTTTCAGATCTGTCACAGCAAGAGTGGCAACATCAACCTAGTGAAGATCCTTCTTAATGTTAATTCCATTGTGTGCTGGTTTCAGATCTGTCACAGCAAGAGCAGCAACATCAACCTAGTGAAGATCCTTCTTAATGTTAATACCATTGTGTGTTGGTTTCAGATCTGTCACAGCAAGAGCGGCAACATCAACCTAGTGAAGATCCTTCTTAATGTTAATTCCATTGTGTGCTGGTTTCAGATCTGTCACAGCAAGAGCGGCAACATCAACCTAGTGAAGATCCTTCTTAATGTTAATACCATCGCGTGCTGGTTTCAGATCTGTCACAGCAAGAGCAGCAACATCAACCTAGTGAAGATCCTTCTTAATGTTAATACCATTGCGTGCTGGTTTCAGATCTGTCACAGCAAGAGCGGCAACATCAACCTAGTGAAGATCCTTCTTAATGTTAATACCATCGCGTGCTGGTTTCAGATCTGTCACAGCAAGAGCGGCAACATCAACCTAGTGAAGATCCTTCTTAATGTTAATACCATGGTGTGGTTTCAGATCTGTCCAACAAGAGCAGCAACATCAACCTAGTGAAGATCCTTCTTAATGTTAATACCATTGTGTGCTGGTTTCAGATCTGTCACAACAAGAGCGGCAACATCAACCTAGTGAAGATCCTTCTTAATGTTAATACCATTGTGTGCTGGTTTCAGATCTGTCACAACAAGAGCGGCAACATCAACCTAGTGAAGATCCTTCTTAATGTTAATACCATTGTGTGTGGTTTCAGATCTGTCACAACAAGAGCGGCAACATCAACCTGGTGAAGATCCTTCTTAATGTTAATACCATCGCGTGCTGGTTTCAGATCTGTCACAACAAGAGCGGCAACATCAACCTAGTGAAGATCCTTCTTAATGTTAATACCATTGCGTGCTGGTTTCAGATCTGTCACAACAAGAGCGGCAACATCAACCTAGTGAAGATCCTTCTTAATGTTAATACCATCGCGTGCTGGTTTCAGATCTGTCACAGCAAGAGCGGCAACATCAACCTAGTGAAGATCCTTCTTAATGTTAATACCATCGCGTGCTGGTTTCAGATCTGTCACAGCAAGAGCGGCAACATCAACCTAGTGAAGATCCTTCTTAATGTTAATACCATTGTGTGCTGGTTTCAGATCTGTCACAACAAGAGCGGCAACATCAACCTAGTGAAGATCCTTCTTAATGTTAATACCATCGCGTGCTGGTTTCAGATCTGTCACAGCAAGAGCGGCAACATCAACCTAGTGAAGATCCTTCTTAATGTTAATTCCATTGTGTGTTGGTTTCAGATCTGTCACAACAAGAGCGGCAACATCAACCTAGTGAAGATCCTTCTTAATGTTAATACCATTGTGTGCTGGTTTCAGATCTGTCACAACAAGAGCGGCAACATCAACCTAGTGAAGATCCTTCTTAATGTTAATACCATCGCGTGCTGGTTTCAGATCTGTCACAGCAAGAGCGGCAACATCAACCTAGTGAAGATCCTTCTTAATGTTAATACCATTGTGTGCTGGTTTCAGATCTGTCACAGCAAGAGCGGCAACATCAACCTAGTGAAGATCCTTCTTAATGTTAATACCATCGCGTGCTGGTTTCAGATCTGTCACAGCAAGAGCGGCAACATCAACCTAGTGAAGATCCTTCTTAATGTTAATACCATTGTGTGCTGGTTTCAGATCTGTCACAGCAAGAGCAGCAACATCAACCTAGTGAAGATCCTTCTTAATGTTAATACCATTGCGTGCTGGTTTCAGATCTGTCACAACAAGAGCGGCAACATCAACCTAGTGAAGATCCTTCTTAATGTTAATACCATTGTGTGTTGGTTTCAGATCTGTCACAGCAAGAGCAGCAACATCAACCTAGTGAAGATCCTTCTTAATGTTAATACCATTGTGTGTTGGTTTCAGATCTGTCACAGCAAGAGCGGCAACATCAACCTAGTGAAGATCCTTCTTAATGTTAATACCATTGTGTGTTGGTTTCAGATCTGTCACAGCAAGAGCAGCAACATCAACCTAGTGAAGATCCTTCTTAATGTTAATACCATCGCGTGCTGGTTTCAGATCTGTCACAGCAAGAGCGGCAACATCAACCTAGTGAAGATCCTTCTTAATGTTAATACCATTGTGTGCTGGTTTCAGATCTGTCACAGCAAGAGCAGCAACATCAACCTAGTGAAGATCCTTCTTAATGTTAATACCATTGTGTGCTGGTTTCAGATCTGTCACAGCAAGAGCGGCAACATCAACCTAGTGAAGATCCTTCTTAATGTTAATACCATCGCGTGTTGGTTTCAGATCTGTCACAGCAAGAGCGGCAACATCAACCTAGTGAAGATCCTTCTTAATGTTAATTCCATTGTGTGTTGGTTTCAGATCTGTCACAACAAGAGCGGCAACATCAACCTAGTGAAGATCCTTCTTAATGTTAATACCATCGCGTGCTGGTTTCAGATCTGTCACAGCAAGAGCGGCAACATCAACCCGGTGAAGATCCGCTCATACGTGCAGGCGTACGTTGAGAAGGTGCAGCAGCTACGCAAGTACAAGAGGAAACAACTTGACGACGTCAACGGACACAAACGCAGCCGCTCCTCTCGCAAATGAGGCACCGTCGAACCTAGTGAAGCATCCATGTCTTAACATGTTGATACCATACCGTGCGTTTAGATTGTCACAGCAAGATGCTGGGGGCATTGGCACCTAGTGAAGACCTTGTAATGTTAATACCATCGAGTGCTTGCGTTGCATTGATTGCACATCGAGAGCAGCAACTACCTAAAACTCATGTTATCCGTCTGGTTTGATCTTACACGAGGCAACATACCGTGAGATTTCTTAATATTAAACCTCGGATGGTTTCTGAATCGGTGCAGAGGGAACATTATACTCTGCATAGCACTTGTGTCGTGATGTCGGTGGTCCCAGATATGCCGCATTGTTTTTATTTTCATAGTGAAGTCCTCTTATGTTTCCCTCATGTCTGCTGGTTTCAGACTGTCACAGGGCAACATCAACCTAGTGAAGATCCTTCTTAATGTTAATACCATGCGTGCTGGTTTCAGATCTGTCACAGCAAGAGCGCAACATCAACCTAGTGAAGATCCTTCTTAATGTTAATACCATTGTGTGTGGTTTCAGATCTGTCACAGCAAGAGTGGCAACATCAACCTAGTGAAGATCCTTCTTAATGTTAATACCATTGCGTGCTGGTTTCAGATCTGTCACAGCAAGAGCGGCAACATCAACCTAGTGAAGATCCTTCTTAATGTTAATACCATTGCTGCTGGTTTCAGATCTGTCACAGCAAGAGCGGCAACATCAACCTGGGGAAGATCCTTCTTAATGTTAATACCATTGGTGCTGGTTTCAGATCTGTTACAGCAAGAGGGCAACATCAACCTAGTGAAGATCCTTCTTAATGTTAATACCATGGTGCTGGTTTCAGATCTGTACAGCAAGAGTGGCAACATCAACCTAGTGAAGATCCTTCTTAATGTTAATACCATTGGTGTTTGGGTTTTAGATCTGTCACAGCAAGAGGGCAACATCAACCTAGTGAAGATCCTTCTTAATGTTAATACCATTGGTGTTTGGGTTTTAGATCTGTCACAGCAAGAGCGGCAACATCAACCTAGTGAAGATCCTTCTTAATGTTAATACCATTGGTGTTTGGGTTTTAGATCTGTCACAGCAAGAGCGGCAACATCAACCTAGTGAAGATCCTTCTTAATGTTAATACCATCGCGTGCTGGTTTCAGATCTGTCACAGCAAGAGTGGCAACATCAACCTAGTGAAGATCCTTCTTAATGTTAATACCATCGCGTGCTGGTTTCAGATCTGTCACAGCAAGAGCGGCAACATCAACCTAGTGAAGATCCTTCTTAATGTTAATACCATTGCATGCTGGTTTCAGATCTGTCACAGCAAGAGCGGCAACATCAACCTGGGGAAGATCCTTCTTAATGTTAATACCATTGCGTGCTGGTTTCAGATCTGTCACAGCAAGAGCGGGAACATCAACCTAGTGAAGATCCTTCTTAATGTTAATACCATTGGTGCTGGTTTCAGATCTGTCACAGCAAGAGCGGCAACATCAACCTAGTGAAGATCCTTCTTAATGTTAATACCATCGGTGCTGGTTTCAGATCTGTCACAGCAAGAGCGCAACATCAACCTAGTGAAGATCCTTCTTAATGTTAATACCATTGGTGTTGGTTTCAGATCTGTCACAGCAAGAGCGGCAACATCAACCTAGTGAAGATCCTTCTTAATGTTAATACCATCGCGTGCTGGTTTCAGATCTGTCACAGCAAGAGCGGCAACATCAACCCGGTGAAGATCCTTCTTAATGTTAATACCATGCGTGTTGGTTTCAGATCTGTCACAGCAAGAGGGCAACATCAACCTAGTGAACGGACGTCTTAAATCGGTGTACAAAAAAACCATAACGGCAAAGCGCGCTCCTCTCGCAAATGAGGCACCGTCGACTGAAAGCACCGTGTTTAACAGTGAACATCGTCAATGTCACAGGCATGTTGTCTGGGGCATTGGCACCATGTAACCGCACCGGGTTGTTGCTTATATCACCACCAGATGGCGCTTGGCGTGTGCATTGTTTTGCACTATCGAGACATTGGCAACTTTCTACAATCATGTTGTCCGTTGGATTGATTACATCGAGGCAGCATTCCTGTTGCTTTATCTCAACCTTCGGAGAAAATAAGTTTTCTGAATCGGTGCAGAGGGAACATTATACTCTGCATAGCACTTGTGTCGTGATGTCGGTGGTCCCAGATATGCCGCATTGTTTTTATTTTCAAGTGCAAGTCATTGGTTTCGTCATGTCTGCTGGATTAAGCCACTGTCAAGGGCCAAAATGTGATGCGAAGCCATTCGACGGACCATGCGTGCATGAGTGTGTGCAACAGCACAGCACAGCACCACTGAACTTGACGTGTTTAATGAGATGTCGTGTTGTATATATTCCCCAGCATTTAACACTTACCTAGCTGTCCCCTGCTCTTTCTACCGTTGCTGCATGTAGTCATTTTTCGCACACAAATTCCTAATAAAACAACTTCTTAAGTTAAAAACTGCCACATAGTCGGTCGATGATTAAATAAAAAACTTAATTATGTTGATGCCTTGTGTGTCGTGTCGTGTCTCAAGTCTGTGTCCCACTTCCGTTCATTTTAGTTCTTGCAGTTTTTCACACGAAAACCTTCTGAACGTAGGTTTTTTGTGAATGTTTGCACCATTTGGACTTATCTGTGAAACATTCAGCTGTACATCCACCATTGTCTATAGCCAGGTACCCATTCATCGAGCTGATAGAACTGGAGCAGTGTTTTTATTGTTGGGCCATAAGCAACACAATGATAATGTACAGTTACAAAGATGTATGCAATGAACTGAAGTTAATGTGAGCTGTATACTGTCCACAACGTTAACACTGAATAACACAAACAAATGTTAATATACATTTTTATTACATTTTCATTAAAAATGTATTTAACCAAGTAACTTACATTTTCAAACACAGAACAGTTAAATCTAGCACATTTAATAGAAACTCGGAATTAACCAACTAAACAGACATTCAGAGCATCAAAACTACTGATCCGTGCATCTGGTCGAACATTATTGACTGACGCAACCAATTGGTAGCTGGAAATGCAAATAGAAATTAACAATCGTACAAAAACATATATCGTTGAAACTTGACCAACCATACCGCATTCGTAAATCCTATTTCATTGCTAACGTTCCCAGGTCACTACATTTGATCGATGCTACCGGAGCAATGATATTGTGCGTGTGGTCATTGATGGCACTTTGAGAGGACTGTCAACCACTCTGTGGATGTATGTGTGACAATAGGAGCAGGTTATGTCACCAGGACATTGGGCCGATGTCATGACTTCTTACTCAGTCGTTTCATCTGCCACACGTTGAACTTGTTGTACGCGGCCTCCAGCATTGCCTCCAGGTGGCCAACCAGCTGAAACAGGAAATAGACTCGTAGAAGAAAGTGCAAATGGTTAACGGAAAGTTCTTATATAGCGTAATGTCCAGTCATTCGAATTGGTCAGTGATTTACATTTCACTGTTCATTGCCTGGCTGAGTTCTTCTTCGAACAGAACACACACGCGCACGCGCACGCGCACGCACACACACACCACACCACACCATACACAAATCTGTAGCCTGGGAACTTGCACAGCCAAATGAACTGACCTAAGACCACATTTGAGTTCCCGATAGGTGGCCATTATAATGTTTCCTTCATTGCCTGTTGGGTGTTTTCTCTAGGACATTCACATTTTCAGACATTAGTTAGCCTTCATTCACACATGTGCTGTATATAATTCATGAAATTCTAATACCTCATTTTAACCACAATCCTATCTCTAACTTGACATGACACCCCTTAATTTCTCCTTGAACCAGACACTGGTTTGCCTGGAGTGCATCACCTGGCATTAATATGCAAAAATGCACCAAGTGACAGCTGTCATAACCTGACAGCTCTGGTACAATGTTTTTCATCCACTCAACACTGCTCAAGTCCTCACAGAAATTTGAACAACCTGCATAATGTCGTTTCTATTAGGTGCTCTGCCATCAGGTAATGGCGAACGAACACCTTATAATGGTCTTACGTCAATTGGAGCACTGCGTTGTAAATGATTTTGCTTATGATGATGGACGCACATACCATTACACAAAAGGCTAATAGTTGTGTCACACGACAGCCTGATTTTAGGACTGCTCAAAAGTGCTTTATACTATTTCCTTACAGACATTCAATCACACACTACCTCAACTAGTCCATGATAAAATATTCAGCCTTTGCAATTACTGTGCAACATTTATCAACCACTGTATACAGCCAGGTACTCATACAGCCGTGTGAACTGGTGCCACGAGTAGTAAAGAATCTTGCTCATGAACACTGATAAACCAGTGATATCATTAATGCATAATAGATCAAACTGTTTAGGTTTTGGCTGCTACATGCTGATTCAGCTAACTGCTACATTGCACAGGGACCCTGCCAGTGGCAGGGTAGTCAAGACTGTCAAGTTACCATCTATGGCTTGCAAGGTGTTACTATCAAGCATTACAAACACAGTGTCCAAATCTTGTTTTGCAAGAGCCCCCCAAAAGACATTTTCATTGTACAGATAAGACACTCACATTGACAGTGTAATGGTAATTCTGAATTTTCTCTTTCACTGGCAGCAACTTGGCATATTGGAATCTCTCGAGGCTGTCTTTCATTCGAACTGCCTGTCACAAACAAAAACACAGTAACCCAGCGCCACTAACAGGAAAACAGATTTTTACAGCTAGCTCTATAATTTAACAAATAATTACCATTAAACAAAGGTTGCCTGTTCTGCTACTAGGAATCAGGTTGTTTTTACAGTTATTAGCAGGAAGTTTATTTCATCCAACCCGTTGCTTGGGGTGTGTGTGAACCAAGATGTCTTGACCTAACTTCAACAGTATATGCGAGTAGGGATGGGTACAACAGCAATAAATAACAATTACAGACAATAGTCATTCATCAAATTGAATTTTGCTGGTGCAATGTTTCAGGCTTATTAAACATAATTTTGCAGTAATTTTTGCCATCAATACATTTATCCCAAGAATAAAAATATCTTAATAAATGATTATTATAACACTTGTTTGAATTAAATTACTGTATAAATTAGAATGTCAAAACCAGCACAGAATCTAAACATGAATATCTACACTTTGATATAACTTTTATATAATCTATATCTTATCATAGCTTCCAACCATACAATTCTACACAGTTATTTACTGTATCCACACGGGGCTTTATTCTGACACTATTTCATGTGAATAAAGTTATATTTTCCCTCTGTAACACTGGGTCCTGAACGAGTGAAGAGATTCATCAGTTTGGATAGTTAAAATAAGTGGTATTTTTTTACTTATTTCAGTCAGGTTTTCTTTTTTGCCATGAAGATTCGACTGCTATTGGCAATCTTTATCGGACTTAGAAATTTCTCAATTGGACTTTGAAGCTTTTTTAACTTATAAATTGTAAGCACTTAGAAAGAGAATTTCAAACTTGGAACTTTCAAACTTAGAAACTTTTCAGACTTATAGGTACATGCGTGCACTCAAACAAAAATAACATGTGAACGAGACACACATGTAAACTTATATATGAACCGAACAAAACAGATGCTAGATGACATGATCCCTACAGTCACCTAGGGCATGGCCATGGGAACACATCAGAGTGACACATCTATGAGACACTTGCTGTGATGTGACATCATTACTTGACACGCAGAACCATGTTGCCATTTAGTGGTGTCTGATGAAGACTGCTTACAGTTGTACCAAAAAAGGTAAAATTAGACAAGAGACAGGTAAACATTTCGTTTAGTAAATTATTGACCTCTCAAGATACTTTTTTTCCAGTTTTTCCTTAAATTTCGGCTGCCTCTCACAGCCGTCTTTGCTTGAAAAATCACTCCTCTGTGAGACGTAGCAGTAAAAAATATAAAAAACTTACTTAAGAAGTAAATAATTTACTAAATAACATGAACCAAGAAACCAGCCTACAGTTAAGGTAAAAATAACAGCAATTTTAACATTACATGCAGCTGGTTTCATCCCAATAATAACTATACGTTTGCCACGGCTGAAAGCCTCACTCAAAGTCACTCACCTTTTCTTCCAGGAACTTTGACGTCGTCGGGAAACAAGACCAGAAGTGACGCAGCAGCTCACAGACCGCGTTGTACAGATGCTTCAGCTCTAGTTGGATGTCTGGGGACACCATCTCTGAAACACAAACATATCCATAATTACAATAGCCTTGCTTAAACAACTCGCTTGGCTACATAACTTCACCAAGAAGGTAGTCTGGTTACAGCCGGCTTGTGAGTGTTACCCGTGTGAGGGGCTAAAACGTGCTGCCACCTCATGGAGCCTGGGTAATTAAGGTTAATCTTGCCATAATACCTAATTCATAAACAATATCAAAATTGGTATTTCTGTTTATGTCTGTGTGCATATAAGATGTGTATGTTGAATACGTTTAATAGTGTAGCATTACCTCATAAAAGTATATCCCTATTTTAGTTTTTTCGTAGTTGGTCTGAGAGCCAATCAGCATCTCTACCCTGTTCTGAAATAAGGCCTCCCTGGTGGCAACATTGGCCGAGCATTAATTCCCCAGGCGGATGTGAGGGGTTAAACATGCTGCCACCTCACGGAGCCTGGGTAACTGAGGCGGTGTGACAGAAAATTCAAGTATATGGTTGCACCCTTCTGGGTCGCATGCAACTTAACGTACATTGCCTAGATACCAACAATATAAAATCGTTTTTGGACACGTCTTGCGACAATTTCAACAAATTTAACTTACGGTGCAATTCGCGAGACATGCAACCCTGCATCAGAGCTCCCCCTGGTGAGAGTTCACCCAGAATACTCGCAGCGATGTTGTTTGGCAGAACCTGTAATGCAGGGTTGAAAACAAAGCACTTCAATCAATATCAACCAATATGTTTGTGAAGTTGTACACCTCATTTACTGTGCACAACTGAAACTATAATATCAATAATGTTCTGCTTTAGACTGTATTTTACAATCTGTCTTCTAAAAGGTATATCTGCGAATCACCCTAAGTCCACTTTAAAATGTCTTTATTAATGTAAAATCACCGATATATTCAAATATGGAGAGGCATGAATTATTGCGCATGTTTTATGTATACCTATATATTTTATATATTATATATATATATATATTATATATATATATATATATATATATATATATATATAACTCAAATATGATGACATATTCAATAACATAATTGCAATTGCACCATAAACACTGAAAGTGAACATAATTCTATTCTACTAAAAATTATTATAACAGAAGATTTGTTTTTGGTCATGTGACTTATTCCAACTGCCCACAATATGCAGTGCATTTGTTGTGAAGAGAAATCAATCATGTGACATCTTCATTACAAAAAGAACGACAATTTCTCTCTGCAGGAAAAAGACATAATAGACCATGAATGAACACCAGTTTTATCCCAAAACGCACCTGTGTCAGTTGTGGTTGCCATGACAACATCTCCTGGACAACAGTCCTGGACGCACGAAGCACGTCGTCGTTGGTGTGGTACTGGGCCGATGTAACCACTGTTGGCCCATGGAGGTAGCGGTCAAGCCGGGTCAGTCGCAACGCTGGTGCACTGCCAGTACCACTAGGTGGCGCCAGGTCAGTGTACTCCACTTTCTCCTGAAGTTTCGCCTGCATTGGAGCAACGTGTTTTAGTGGTTTCGCTCATAGATTTGTGAACCAATTGTTACTTATCACAATAACAGAGCGATTGGACATCGTTGATAACAATGTCACAATCTATACATTTGTATTAGTTTTTAACAAAAAATATTCAGTAATATATATGAGATTAGGTAGACATTTCATTTTAAAATAATTCATAATGTGATAAAAATAGGCCAAGTGGCCCTGAAGTCCTTTGGACTATACAGTAAGTTGGTAAATATGAATGAAATATGTTTTGGTGAACCACAGTCACCACCTAGTCTCTTCATCGTAATCCCCTAATTGGCTTCCCTGGATGATTACAGACAATGGACAGACAACCTCAACTTAAACCATGGAAAACTGAGTTGTAATAAAACTATAATTTCTTCACAACAGCCAAAATATACTGAACTATCATTTCTGTATCATTAAGAATGAAACAGAAGCAACTGCAGTCATCCTGCTTGTGTCACCAAAAGAATGACACAGACGCAACTGCAGTCATCCTGCTTGTGTCACCAAAAGAATGACACAGAAGCAACCGCAGTCATCCTGCTTGTGTCACCAAAAGAATGACACAGAAGCAAACGCAGTCATCCTGCTTGTGTCACCAAAAGAATGACACAGAAGCAACCGCAGTCATCCTGCTTGTGTCACCAAAAGAATGACACAGAAGCAACCGCAGTCATCCTGCTTGTGTCACCAAAAGAATGACACAGAAGCAACCGCAGTCATCCTGCTTGTGTCACCAAAAGAATGACACAGAAGCAACTGCAGTCATCCTGCTTGTGTCACCAAAAGAATGACACAGAAGCAACCGCAGTCATCCTGCTTGTGTCACCAAAAGAATGACACAGAAGCAACCGCAATCATCCTGCTTGTGTCACCAAAAGAATGACACAGAAGCAACCGCAGTCATCCTGCTTGTGTCACCAAAAGAATGACACAGAAGCAACCACAGTCATCCTGCTTGTGTCACCAAAAGAATGACACAGAAGCAAACGCAGGCATCCTGCTTGTGTCACCAAAAGAATGACACAGAAGCAACTGCAGTCATCCTGCTTGTGTCACCAAAAGAATGACACAGACGCAACCGCAGTCATCCTGCTTGTGTCACCAAAATAATGACACAGACGCAACTGCAGTCATCCTGCTTGTGTCACCAAAAGAATGACACAGAAGCAACCGCAGTCATCCTGCTTGTGTCACCAAAAGAATGACACAGAAGCAACCGCAGTCATCCTGCTTGTGTCACCAAAAGAATGACACAGAAGCAAACGCAGTCATCCTGCTTGTGTCACCAAAAGAATGACACAGAAGCAACCGCAGTCATCCTGCTTGTGTCACCAAAAGAATGACACAGAAGCAACTGCAGTCATCCTGCTTGTGTCACCAAAAGAATGACACAGAAGCAACCGCAGTCATCCTGCTTGTGTCACCAAAAGAATGACACAGAAGCAACTGCAGTCATACCCGCTTGTGTCACCAAAAGAATGACACAGAAGCAACCGCAGTCATCCTGCTTGTGTCACCAAAAGAATGACACAGAAGCAACCGCAGTCATCCTGCTTGTGTCACCAAAAGAATGACACAGACGCAACCGCAGTCATCCTGCTTGTGTCACCAAAAGAATGACACAGAGCAACGCAGTCATCCTGCTTGTGTCACCAAAAAATGACACAGACGCAACCGCAGTCATCCTGCTTGTGTCACCAAAATAATGACACAGACGCAACCGCAGTCATCCTGCTTGTGTCACCAAAATAATGACACAGACGCAACCGCAGTCATCCTGCTTGTGTCACCAAAAGAATGACACAGAAGCAACCGCAGTCATCCTGCTTGTGTCACCAAAAGAATGACACAGAAGCAACCGCAGTCATCCTGCTTGTGTCACCAAAAGAATGACACAGAAGCAACGCAGTCATCCTGCTTGTGTCACCAAAAGAATGACACAGACGCAACTGCAGTCATCCTGCTTGTGTCACCAAAAGAATGACACAGAAGCAACTGCAGTCATCCTGCTTGTGTCACCAAAAGAATGACACAGAAGCAACCGCAGTCATCCTGCTTGTGTCACCAAAAGAATGACACAGAAGCAACCGCAGTCATCCTGCTTGTGTCACCAAAAGAATGACACAGAAGCAACCGCAGTCATCCTGCTTGTGTCACCAAAAGAATGACACAGAAGCAACGCAGTCATCCTGCTTGTGTCACCAAAAGAATGACACAGAAGCAACCGCAGTCATCCTGCTTGTGTCACCAAAAGAATGACACAGAAGCAACGCAGTCATCCTGCTTGTGTCACCAAAAGAATGACACAGAAGCAACCGCAGTCATCCTGCTTGTGTCACCAAAAGAATGACACAGAAGCAACCGCAGTCATCCTGCTTGTGTCACCAAAAGAATGACACAGAAGCAACGCAGTCATCCTGCTTGTGTCACCAAAAGAATGACACAGAAGCAACCGCAGTCATCCTGCTTGTGTCACCAAAAGAATGACACAGAAGCAACCGCAGTCATCCTGCTTGTGTCACCAAAAGAATGACACAGAAGCAACCGCAGTCATCCTGCTTGTGTCACCAAAAGAATGACACAGAAGCAACCGCAGTCATCCTGCTTGTGTCACCAAAAGAATGACACAGAAGCAACCGCAGTCATCCTGCTTGTGTCACCAAAAGAATGACACAGAAGCAACCGCAGTCATCCTGCTTGTGTCACCAAAAGAATGACACAGAAGCAACCGCAGTCATCCTGCTTGTGTCACCAAAAGAATGACACAGAAGCAACCGCAGTCATCCTGCTTGTGTCACCAAAAGAATGACACAGAAGCAAACGCAGTCATCCTGCTTGTGTCACCAAAAGAATGACACAGAAGCAAACGCAGTCATCCTGCTTGTGTCACCAAAAGAATGACACAGAAGCAACCGCAGTCATCCTGCTTGTGTCACCAAAAGAATGACACAGAAGCAACCGCAGTCATCCTGCTTGTGTCACCAAAAGAATGACACAGAAGCAACCGCAGTCATCCTGCTTGTGTCACCAAAAGAATGACACAGAAGCAAACGCAGTCATCCTGCTTGTGTCACCAAAAGAATGACACAGAAGCAAACGCAGTCATCCTGCTTGTGTCACCAAAAGAATGACACAGACGCAATCGCAGTCATCCTGCTTGTGTCACCAAAAGAATGACACAGAAGCAACCGCAGTCATCCTGATTGTGTCACCAAAAGAATGACACAGAAGCAATCGCAGTCATCCTGCTTGTGTCACCAAAAGAATGACACAGACGCAACCACAGTCATCCTGCTTGTGTCACCAAAAGAATGACACAGAAGCAACCGCAGTCATTCTGCTTGTGTCACCAAAAGAATGACACAGACGCAACCGCAGTCATTCTGCTTGTGTCACCAAAAGAATGACACAGACGCAACCGCAGTCATTCTGCTTGTGTCACCAAAAGAATGACACAGACGCAACCGCAGTCATCCAGCTTGTGTCACCACAAGAACATACTTCAATTACATACCTTTTTTGAAGGTGGTGGTTCGCCCTTGCTCTCTGCGTCTCCGGCGCCGTTTATGCCGTTTACCGCACCGCCGGGTAGAGAGGGGCCATCTTTGGACCCAGTACTATTCTCCAGCGCTGTGTCCAGGCCGGGACCTCTGTAGCACCTTATCACAAGCCTTCAGCACCATGGTCGAGTGCTGGTTGAATCGTTTGATGAGGGATGAATTGCAGGGGTTTGACGACGCAGCAGACAGTTCCAAGGACCGGCCGTATCCCTGCGTGATAAAAGTTAAGTTCTTATATAGCGCAGTATCCATGCCTCTGGACTGTTCAAAGCGTTTTACACTTAACTTCCCCAGCAGACCTGTTCAATCAAACACGGATTTAAACTTCTTTTTAGGGAAAAATTAATCCAGCCACGGGTTTCAACAAGCACAAAGACGCTGACAAATATCCAAAACCCCTTGAACTTTTAGAGGTACTCATTCATGCAGCCGAGTGAACTGGAGAAATGTAGATTGAAAAACTTGCCCAAGGCTGAACACAGCAGCACAGGATTCAAACCCGGGTTTTCTTAGTGGAAAATCTGAAGCCCTACCCCTGAGCCACTGTGCTATACGAGACAGCAGTACGAAGTACGCTGACAGCACACTATCAGGGCAGAGACCATTAAAAAGAACTTAAAGAGGAAGTTACTGTACAGAGCTGTTCCCCGTCCGTAGGATGTACAATCAAACATATCAATGATTTCTCAGAAAAGTATTCATCCATGTTGGAAGTTGGAACTAACGCGCAAATAACATATGTATACATACATCAACCACCGTTTATAGCCAGGTACTCATTCACCCAGCTGACTGAACTGGAGCGATGTAGAGAGTGGCCTTGTCTAACGTTTGAGACGGTAGCCAGAATCCACCACCGGGTCCTCTTGGTTAAGTTTGTTATTTAAACCACTTTGGTACTTAAAGTAAATAAAATAATCACACATCTCATTACGGGTGATACACTAGGACCTGAAAGTGAAACACTAATGTGTATCACATATGTTATTATTTGTATACAATTTTTATTTTACATTTTACTTAAAATTACTTGATTTCTGCAACTGGCTGTATATTAACTGTCAGCAGCGAGATTGAATGTTTTTAGTTTACCACACAATAATACGTCCAATTCATTACTTGAATGTTTTGCCCACTGTTGGTGATCTTTGGTAGTAAACATGTCTGTCTGGCATAACAAGAGGAAGTAGGCTGACATGATGACGACCACTGACAGTGATTGAAACACCGAAGTGAGTGACTTCACAACAAATGTTGATGTTTTGAAATAATTTTACACCCTGAACATATCAACGTGAGTGCAATGTTTCAATAGCACAGTGAACAGGAAAGTAGGTAACTGTCAATTTATGTTTAAAAAGTGGTCCGTTATTTCAGCAGTCACCGTGTTGGAATATATACAAGTTATACTTTTTATATTGAAAATTACCAGGCTTTGTATTATTAACCATTGAAACATCGCCTTAATTACTGATGGTACACTCGATGGTTTACCTGTACTATTTGATTATAAAAAGCATTGACATGCACAGTCCAGTCCAGTCCAGTCCAGTCCAGTCCAGTCCAGTCCAGTCCAGTCCAGTCCAGTCCAGTCCAGTCCAGTCCAGTCCAGTCCAGTCCAGTCCAGTCCAGTCCAGTCCAGTCCAGTCCAGTCCAGTCCAGTCCATCAGTCCAGTCCAGTCCAGTCCAGTCCAGTCCAGTCCAGTCCAGTCCAGTCCAGTCCAGTCCAGTCCAGTCCAGTCCAGTCCAGTCCAGTCCAGTCCAGTCCAGTCCAGTCCAGTCCAGTCCAGTCCAGTCCAGTCCAGTCCAGTCCAAACCAAATACCCTTACTATCCCTCATGGGAAATTCTCTTATAGTATTTGCTAGTATCTAGTTGATCGCACATGATTAAAATAAAATAACATAAACATGGTTTATTATACGATGTCCACAATGTTGACCTCACACTGACCTCTCCTTGGGCCATATCGTCCATCCGTGAGAGGTCAAGCAATGGGTCCGAGGCTGCTCCCTCCTTCTCCTTTTGTAGTTCTGAAAGAGGCATCCCAATAAAAACAACAGCGGACCCTAAACCAGGAGTAGGTGCAAATTCATAACACTTATTCCAAACACGCACAGAAAACAGATAATCTTAAAAATTGCATCTTTCAAATTGCATATATTTCCATTTTTTTATTTGAACATAAATAAGTAAATTGTGCAATGGTGTCAACAATTAAACAAATTTATTTTTAATGTTATTTTATGTAATCGATTTATTTATAAACACATATTGAGTCAATTAAGTGTTATACTTTTTGTTCAGCCAAACTACCTCATTATACAACTTAATACATTACTTACTAAAGTTTAAAATGGCCACGAGAAGTTCCACAAAACCTGACGTCAGCTTTTTCTAAGACTGCCTGGTCACTTTCTTTTCATATAACAATACACTGAAAATTAGCTAACAATTGGATCAATGAGACCCTCAAACTGAGAAGGAACTGATAAAGCCTGTTGCCAGCTTTTAGGTTTCATTTTTTTATTTCACATTATGTTCTTATACCTACAACATCATGATCAGTTCGTGGCTTTTTATTTTTATTGCAAAATCATGTTAATCAGTATAAGTTATAACTATTGTAGCGTCCTGACCGCCAATAAATGTTTTATCAAAACAGAACTGACTTCGTAATGTTAAACGTCGAATGTTTATAAGAATCCCGATGCTGTCACTCAAATCGCTGCGAGTGACACCCACCCTTTGACCTTTACCAACTGGGAGCCGTGCACTTGGCTGGGTGTGGTGTTAGTGGCGTCAACTTGTGTTCACGTGATACTGCATCGCGTGATCATGCATTTCCTTCTGGGCTTTTAGCCACATCCACAACGGTTTCGAAAACGCCTCATGGTCGATGTGTACACAGAGTTAAGCGCCCTTACTGCGTCTATTTTCAACCCCTAAATGGTACATGAAAACATATTTTGACTGTCTTTACGCTATAGTAGGTATAATTTATACCGTATAACATGATTTTGCAATAAAAATAAAAAGCCACGAACGGACCATGTCGCTTTAAAATGCCATCTGTGAGATGTTTACCGTGTTCGTCCACCACGGCACACTCTGCAAACAGGTCCTTGCTGTTGACGTTGATGCGGTCGCGGTGGAAGTAATGTGACTGGAAGAATCTCGTCCAGAACTCCTGCTCACTCAGTCGGTCCGGCACGTACTCGGCGTGCTTCTGTTTCACTGTGTTGGAATCGGAAGTAAATAAAATATACATAAAGCAATGTTCGTACAAATTACCTAAAGCTCAAATTATAAAATAATTTTTACATTAGAACCGCTGTGCCGCAAACTGCCAAGTAATTGCGTAAGAAAATAACAGAAATGTAATTATAAGTGATTATGAATTGTTACTGTAGGTAAAATAACCAGGGGTCGAGGAGACTGTCACTAAGACCATTTGGTCGCTCTCGTGGCAGCCACCCCATTAATTACATCATAGTTAAATATAGTTGACTATCTTAAGCACTTTCACTAGGATCCAAATAAACACTTGCGCATAATAGTTAAATACAGCAACACTAGAATGACATTACTGGTAACAAATGTTATAAATCTCAACAACAAACAACACAACTAGTACATTAAGTTCTCTTGGAAACTAGCAAATGATTACAACAACATAGTTAAATAACATTACTTAATATATGTACATCTACAGAGGTATACAAAATGAAACACTATAAATGTGTACATTGATTGTTATGAATGTCCGCATATATAACAGTTTGGTAAAGAGCACAGTACGCCTCATGGTTTGTTACGTCACTCTGAATAGGTTAGCCATTATGCCAAGTTAATTCATCCGTGAAAGCGTTGGCATTGACCATGTATGCACTACCCCTGGCAGGTCTCCAATGCATTGCAAGGAAGTTGGTTGAATTATGTTCATAACTGACTTAATCGCACCACCCTTGAGAACAATGCTGACACACGATTCCAGGACACCCCTAGAATTCCTGGAATCCCAATATAATTACCATTCAACCATTCTCACAAGCCACTGAGTGGTATTGTGTATAACTGTCTATTGCCCAAACAACTGGAACTGACAGCCAAGAACGACTACTTAGTGAACACGATAACAAGTTCACTCACAGCTGCATCAACTCTGAGGGAAACACAAATAGGGTTCAAAATTAGTGACAAACTGAATTTCAAACGCTGCATAAATATTGTTATTTCTAATCACATGCACAGAAGCTCTCATTCCATACAAGCATCATCAAATGTAAAAATGAGACACTCGTTACATGCACTTCATTAGCTGCTACAGGATCTGAGTACATTCTTTGGGCAGTACTAGTATAAGACAGCACCTTGTAACTAAATGTACAGAGAGAGAGGGACCTTTTTTGACTAATTCACTCAAAAGTCACAGACACATTTTTGATTGCAAATGATTGAGTAATTATTACAATAACATAAAATAACAAGCTACAAACCAGCAGGGTATGTGCGGAAAATGGACTCAATGATATCAGCAGTGAGATTATATCGCAGTCCGTTGCAGCCATCTGCTTGTGGCTTTATGTCAGCCTGAAATATAAAGACGTACATATATAAATATATTTTACAAAAAGTTACAGCTTTAGAAGAGTTTTCCAAAAACAACAGCGCAGTCCTTCGGAAAAAATTACCAACAAAAGGAAACACTTAATTTTGTGAATATGCTCTTCTAAAATCTATTATGAATTCATTAGATGTGATCACTAGATGTCATTACTTACCAGAAATGCGGCCGACACTCCCACTTCTTGCTTCGACCCCTGGCCACCAGCAGTGATTTGTTTCTGCAGAGTAAAAAATTACTATAACCCTGACAAATGCAATGACACACTGTAACTAACATATCTAAAATGCAAACATTTGAATTAACTCACTGTAAAATATAATATATACAAACGTTTTGCTGTTACCTATAGCTTATCTTTGATGCCATGCTAAATTCACCTACAGACTTATCTTTAATGCCATGCTAAATTCATCTATCGAAAGGTGTGTTCCTTGTTTAAAGTTTTTTCTTTAATACTGTTCTTAAGATGACAAGAAATACGTTAAAGGTTTACTGTCTGCTACATTGTACCTAGTTACTTGAATTAACCCATTAACCCATTAGACCCCACGCGTCCAAAAGCGCCCGGGGGTCTCCTCCCTAGAGCGCCCGGCGGAGATAAAGCCTCTAACGGTGGCCCCATCTTGCGGATACTTAAGAGACTAATTCCCACTGATTCTTTGATATCTCAGCTATGAATCCTGGGTAATTTTGACATGGGTTTGCATTGAAATTTTTTGAGTTTTTCGTGATTGAAGTTCATCATCTGTGGACCTTCAAAAATGGCGGCGCCTTGGACATCGTATCTGGTTACTACTGATTAAGTTTGTGCTTATATATCGTTGGATTGGACACTTCTGGCATTGAACTGAAGGTAAGTTTACATTACGTACGAAATACAACTGAATGAGCGATAAAATGAATGATCGGAGCTTTGTTTATGTTTCGTTGTCCAGGTTGGGTGACCAGTAGTCGGGTTTTCAGCACCGAAACTGTTGATTATGTGTTTATAAATGAAAATTAGGTGTTTTATTATAACAAATCATTAGGTAACATTGCCAATTTTCCTAATGGTTGACATTTCGTTGTTTCAGGTGTCAAAATACCAGTGATCACAATGTCAACATACACATTGGCATGACACAGAAGTCGCATATAGGATGATGACAACCAAGATAGAAGTCTTGCAAAGCTGTGTTTCCTGTCCATATCCAGACAAAATGAACTGATTTACATAGTACCATATCTAAACAAGGCAGAGCATGTGTAAATAGAACAATATAATACATTTTATGTGAATAAAACATGATATATTCTACTGTATTGTTGTCCAGAATAGTAATGTTCTATGTTTGTCACCTATATATAACAACATATGTTTTACCAACATACACCAAAGTTACACCAATTTAAAGATAATTAAATGAACATTAAAATAAACACAACTTGCAATTATAGAAAATCAGTAGTTTTGAAGATACAGCTTAAAATCTGCAAGCACCCCAAACTGGTGAAATCAGTGGCTGCAGCTTGGGGAACAGGAGCACTAGTCAATTTAACCGGCTGGGGTCTAATGGGTTAACACATCAAAATTTGAAAGATATGATCATCGGAACCCCCAGTTTCAAAACAAGTTTTATTTGCAATATTGCAGAAGCGGGCCAAGTTCACTGCAATACCCTTTTATGTATATTTTCTCATCCTCGCACGCCATTGGTCGCTGCTGCTGATTATGTTAGTAGCAGCCTTCACTGCCATTGGCACATCCCTTTGCATAACTTCTCTTTTAACCTCAGCCAATGAAATTGCACCTGAGGAGTATGGTCAGCCTCTGGTCATGTGATAGAATTTTGGTTACTTTCAGCCACACGTTGCTCAAGTTACATGTAGAATTATACTGGGATTCCCACCAGTCATGTATCCGTCTTCAAATTGGGGCAGATATTTGTGCTGTTCTCACGGCTGATGCAGTAGTGACTGGCAAAGTCAACTGTTATAATTTTATAGTTCAGCTTCACTCATTTCCACGGTTTGTGGAGACAATCAGCCACGGGTACTGTAGCACAGCGCAATGACCGCTGGCTTGCAAGGTAGGATTTTATGTTACAAGTTACCATACTGGGATATTCTGGATAGATGATCAGACACTGTCCTTTACCTAACCCTTCCATTTTTAGACATATTTAGTGATTCCCTATATGTTTTTCGATTGTGTTTTCTTGCTATGTTGTAACTAAACACACTAGTGATTGGATCAGTTTTAATTTTAGTTTGAAAAAGTTTGACAGCCAACTTAAATTTTACACAAGTACATACATCTTGAAAAGAAAAAATTCCTGTTGCATAACAGCCATTTATCTCAAAATCTTATTGTCAACAATTGTCATTTGATAAACTAGATGACAATTCATAACATAAACTCTCTATTGCCTACAATCCGAATCAGCTGGAATCCTGTTTTTATCAATCTAATAACGAGAATTACGAGCCGATTTTCATGACAAAGCGAAGACGCACCCCGTCATTTCTGCTGGCCCAGAATTCCTCAGCCGTGATCACGCCGCTTACTACCAAGTCTTTGTACAGTTGGAACAACTCCGGATCTTGCTGCAGGATCCTGAAAACACAAACAAGTCTTCAGGTTCACAAACTCAAAACAAAAATAGACGCCAGAAACACTTGAAAGAAATGCAATTAAAATATCCAAAAGGCTAATAAGTCAATACACGTTACATGTACTCATCTTCAGAAGGATATTTTAATATCATATAAAAATCATGTTAGGACACACATGATATCACACGTAAATTCTTATTCTTGAAAATTATAGATTACAAACTGAAAGGACTATTGCCAAATTATTTATACTAGCCAAAGAAACGTGCCATTGTTAGTAACAAAATTAACTTACGAGTGTTTCCTTTTAAGACCAGACCAGATAAGATTGATTATATTAACATAAATGTGAACAGTGCAATTTTTTCTTACCACAATGTTGAATTGGTCTTACCTTGTAATAAATATACTGATAGTTTTTCGACCACATCCCCATTTCCGTGGCAACAATACGAATCTCCACCAATTTGAGCAAATATTGGCGAATTTAAAAACACTGCCATTCCATGTTTAGTAAAGAATGGCAGTGTTTTTTTTAAATTATTGAATATATATATATATATATATATATATATATATATATATATATATATATATATATATAAAATTATTGCAACACCATCTTCAGTTTATATTCTACTGTGCAAATAACCTGAGCAGTTTTAAAAAAAACTGCTCAACATTTTTTTTCTTCAGAAGAAAAAAATCTGAAGAAAAAAATACATTTTGAACAGTTTTTGTCAAAACTCTTTCAAGAAACTGGGTGCTGATTGCACAGTACTCACCTGTTTTTCTGTTCGAGTTCGCTGCTAACTTTCCGGCGGAACTTTGGCAGTAGATGCTGCAGGAGTTCCTTGATGGCCTCACGGTCGGCGTATTGCGCCTCGCGCCCCTTGGGGTTGCAGAAGTGGAAGGTGTTGGCGCCCCCATCTTGCAGCACCACCTGCAGCTGTACCTTCTCCTTGCTGTCGGGCGAGATCTTCTGAGCTGTAAGAAAGGGACAAATCTGCAATTTCACTTGAATCAAATCAAATATCCTTGAAATTTCGAATACGAATCAAATATCCTTGAAATTTCGAATACGAATCAAATATCCTTGAAATTTTGAAAACTGAACGCTGCTGAGATGTCTTGTCAGAACCTGCATGATGGCGTCATCCCATGACATTGATCTTTTTGTTTACTTTCTGACCAATCCATGAAAACGACTGCTTACAGCCGCTAAACTTCTCCTTACTTAGCTTATGTTACATATACACACACCAAGTTACAAAATGAAATCATTTAAATTCCTGAAAAGAATAAAATTAACAAAACAAACTCGCGCAAAACCAGACATGATTTGCAGTGTAGACAGCGGTTACCATAACGTTGATAATTTAGGTGGCCTATAGTTTATCGTGGCGTCGCTACACATGTGACCTTTGCAAATTCTGGTTTTATCATAACCCTAAAGTAACCCTAACCTAACTTTAACTAATCGTCAACTAAACTTAAAGCTTAACCAGACAATGCTAACAAAAGACCCCTTGATATAATACCTATACTGCGGCAATCAAAGGAATGGACGACGAGGCGACGATGACACCGCGTTGCCAGCAAGTTTTGTGCGAGTTTGTAAATTGTGAATTTTATTTGTTTCAGTATTGTTAGTGGTTTTATTTTGTAACCTAGCATGTGTATATTAGTATTGTTAGTGGTTTTATTTTGTAACCTAGCATGTGCATATTTATATAAGATATGTGAGGAGTAGTTTGGCGGTTGTACATCGTCATTTTCAGTTAGCACTAGGTCAGAAAGTATAACATAAAAAATTAAACATTGCCCGGTCCCCGGCACCGATTTTGCGGCAGTGGACATAAAGTAAAACATTCGAGCAATATTTGTTTATCTAGCTACGAATTTTCGAATTTCAAATCGAATAGTAAAAAAAGGCTTGAATATTCGAAATTTCAAATACGAATAGAATTTCGTCCCTTCCTTATTGATCTGTGCAGGGGGAGGACGGGAACACAAGTCAATGAATGCACCACGATGACGGTATGTATTTAGATATGTAATAGTAATAAATTTATCATAGGCAGACAGTGGTGAAAGTTTCAGCGGGACCAGTCTCAACAGGAGAACACATTATAATGAATATATGATATGAATTCTTATGGTATTTGTTTATAAATTTTTAGCACTTTTTATCGACATTTCAGCTTTTGTTCTAACATTTTAATCATGTAGATATTTTAATAATTTACTTACCGTTATTATTATATATCTATACATTTTTTCTAAGCCTGTTGAGATGAATTGTTGGAATGGCACAAGTAAAACAGGTGTGAAATCCAATTTATTTAAGAAGTGCTAGACCGATGACAAAGTCGAAACGCATGTGTTACATGGCTGGTTTACTTCAGGGGATTGAAGTACATACATTTGATGTCTGCATAGCTGTAGCTGATGGTGAATGTGTTCTTGGTCTGTTGCATCCACGCGACACGTTCACCCATCATGTACATCACCCCCTCACACTTCTTGTTACG
This sequence comes from Ridgeia piscesae, assembly GCA_025642075.2. Lineage (NCBI taxonomy): Eukaryota > Metazoa > Annelida > Polychaeta > Sabellida > Siboglinidae > Ridgeia > Ridgeia piscesae. The sequence continues at coordinate 164,695 of JAODUO010000295.1, forward strand.
CACATGTTTAACGATCAACAGCACCTCTTCCGATGACCTTGACATGGTCCAGGCGTGAACGCCGGGTCAGCTGAAAATTAAATGTTTATCTCAGAATTTTCAGGTCTTTCATCGTCTCTGCAAACTACTTTGTACAGCTACATTAACGTCTCATATAAATTTGATGATTAGGTACGCTGTAAACTGCTGTACCGACTATGGGATTGTAGACCTTTCAAAGCATCTCACAAGATACATAAAAGCAACTTAAATATAATGGAAAGTGGCATAATCTGCAGAGAACATAATTCATTACAAATGCCAACAAATTGTCTGGCAGAATTATATGGGTTCATTGAGCATCTTAAAGTAGACTAGTATTGCCAGTGCAATGATTGGCTAACTCTTTGAGTAAGAATGTGTGACACATCAGCCTTTCCGCTGTCCATACAACTGTTTAAAGCAACATGATCAGTTCGTGGCTTTTTAGTTTTATTGCAAAATCATGTTAGTCAGTATAAGCTATAACTATTGTAGCATCCTGACCGCCAATAAATGTTTTATCGAAACAGAACTGACTTTGTAATGTTAAACGTCGAATGTTTATAAGAATCCCGACGCTGTCACTCAAATCGCCGTGACACCTACCCTTTGAACTTTACCAACTGGGAGCCGTGCACCTGGCTGGGTGTGGCGTTAGTGGCGTCAACTTGTGTTCACGTGATACTGCATCGCATGATCATGCATTTCCTTCTGGGCTTTTAGCCACGCCTACAACGGTTTCGAAAACGCCTCGTGGTCGATGTGTACACAGAGTTAAGCGCCCTTACTGCATCTATTTTCAACACCTAAATGGTACACGAAAACATATTTTGACTGCCTTTACGCTATAATTTATACCGTATCACATGAATTTGCAATAAAAATAAAAAGCCACGAACGGACCATGTCGCTTTAAACCGTTAACGGTTTTGAATACATTATGACTTCAACAAAGTTTTTATTAGTAATCTACTGCATAACAGTTTTCATTATACCTGCAAATGGTTGGGTTTTTCTAATACTTCTAGATGTTCAGACTCAAATAATTGCCTTTTGTTAGCCTTTAACTGTAAACAGATTTGTCGGACTATGCATCAGAATCTTGGGCTTGGCTTTGGCTTCCGCGCCGGTGTTTGTTACCCAGCAGCTCTGGCGGCTGTGACGGGTTAGTCATTACGGTCGTATGGACAAGTGCACATTTGTTATGAGTGTGTTTTGTTTAACTTATGTACGCATTATCCGGCCAGTGAACTGAAATCCCGACGTCACTGTCGCCAGTGACAATGAGTGTGACTGGTAACAACGACCCCATCACACCCGGTCCGTGGCCGCAAGCTGCGGCGCAACTGATAGATGCACTGACAGCTAAACGGTCTAACAAGTTAAACTGGGCCGTTACATATTTTAAGGAAGCCATATTTATATAATAGAGTCGTATATGCCAACTGCACAACTTACATCGGCGTATAAAGTGAACGAAGGTTCTCTGAAATATCTGCACAGAAAAACAACGACATTTCCCTCGCTCAGAATCCCCAAATCGCCATCACGACGATTCGCGCTATCACTCAGTCGCAAAGATATCTGGGATACTTTTATTACGACATTGACAAAACCTAATATATCGTTTTATAAAAATAAAAATAGATGCATTTCATTCTTATTGAGGTAGTTTGAAACTAAAACAACCATAGTTCATATACGATTAGCGTTATATAACAAGTACTCGTTACGACAACAGTGTGGTCTTTTTTCTGGTAGTCGCTTTAGGAACTATGGCAACGAATACAACATCCGGGATAATCTTTTGGGTTAATTTGTTAATGTTATGGGCGTTGCAGTAGAATAGTTCAGTTCAATTTAGTTATTGGTGGTTAGTTTGTTTTCATCCATAAAAATGGATATAGAAGGTAAGCTGCTCTTTTACATTGTTCATTGCCAATATGCTGTGATGTTCTCTAACAATTCGAGTTATAGATTAAATTTAAAAGTTGGGCCTGGGGTTATCAATTTTGACAATTATTTATTAATTTGTGATTGGTGGATTCATACAATTTTAATTTACAGATTAAAAATCGACTTCAGGTCAAGACTACTAGCATTTATTGTGGATATTATAAATTGATTGGATCAGTTGTGCAAATATTTCCTGGGCCATATCATTCATGTGCAGATGCTGTTAGATTCCGAAAATACAATTAAATTCTTTCACCAATATTTACCATTTGTGACACAATATAATCTTCAAAATAACCACTATACTAGGCCTTGACTTCTACCTATTTCCAGCTCAAACCTTAATTAATTACTGGCAATGGATATATAGGCATTTAAGAGCGATACCTTCGATACGCTTCTGATCACAAGATCCAATTGGTTCCCCAATTATCACGTCTTCATCTTGATTATATTATTCACAATTTTTTTTTATCTATGCATTCTCTCTTTCCCCTTCATGTCCTCCTCATTTTCATCCTTCACCTTTTCCCATAATCTTCTCTGTCCCTGTTTCTACCCATATTCCTCTTCTCCTTCCTTCTGTTCCTTATCCAATTACCCAATATCACCCAGCCTCGTTACCATGCTCCTTGTGCTCCTTATGCTCCTCCTCATCTTTTACAGCATCTTCCTCTCTCCTCTCTGCTCTTCACTCATTCTTTGATATCTTAACAACATATCTTTGATATCTTAAATGCCTTACCAGCACGCTTACACATTAATTGTCTACAGAGGAAATTAAATAAACTTCAGATAAAATGTAGCTGGATGGATTGATAGAAAGATATTAAAAAGCATAAAGATAAAATTTGAATGCATAGATACATAGGTAGATAGATAGATATAGATAGGTAGATAGATAGATAGATAGGTATAGGTGGGTAGATATAGATAGGTAGGTATAGATAGGTAGATAGATAGATAGATAGGTATAGGTGGGTAGATATAGATAGGTAGGGATAGACAGGTAGATAGACAGGCTGATAGATAGATAGGTAGATATGTAGATAGGTAGATAGGTAGATAGGTAGATAGGTAGATAGGTAGATAGGTAGATAGGTAGATAGGCAGATAGATAGATAGATAGATAGATAGATAGATAGATAGGATAGATAGATAGATAGATAGATAGATAGATAGATAGATAGATAGATAGATAGATAGATGTTAAAAAAGTATAAAGATAAGTTCTTATTAGAGCGGTAGACCTGACAGACCTGTTGAATCAAACAATTGTGAAGCTTAGCCCCTCTGAATTGTTTAATTACCAGATTTATGGCATAAACAAATGCTGTTAGATTATTATTATTATTATCATTATTATATTCCTTCCTTTCTTGTGGTAGCCCGGCCCAGATTCCAGGTAATGTCCCCCAGATTTTTCGGGGAAACTTCCAGCCATGTGCTGCAATAAAAGTGCAAAGATTATTCATACACAAATGTTCACCACTGTCTCTGCCCAGGGACTACACATATAATCCATGCAGCTAAGTAAACTGGAGCTACAGAAAGTGAACAAACCTGCTCAATGTTCTTTACAGCAGAACACATCAAATATGGGTTCTCAATTATCTAGATTGCTACATCTGGAGCTACACCATCTTTCTCATTTCACATCTGTCCTCCCTGCAGATGTAGGTAATGTATTTTAGCTTCAAAATTATCACCCATCATGTATCCAAAAACATGAGTGTCAAAACGTTATATTGGATAAATAATAATATGACAGATGTATATTATAAAATAGTTTTTATACACCCATACCTGTGTAAGTTTTATATGAATCTGGCTGAAATTTCAACCAGGCATTTGCCTGCTTCTTGTTGCTGGCTACATCAGGTTTTCCATATACTCACATGTTCAACAAAGCTTAAGCACTTGGGACAGTGTATAAAAACAATCTCTAAAAAACAGCTTATGTGTTATATATAAAATTACAACAACTACCACCTAGTACGTTAATAGGTTAAAAAAATTAACAAGAGGTATTGCTTGCTCCACTGGCAGCTTTTAAAAGCTATGAATAATTTACAGGACTAAAGGTTGTGGGTGAGTGTGTATGAGTTGTGACAACAGGTTGTCTTAATAACTACCAGGACAGTGTATTAATGCCGGTAGACTGGACACACATGGTATGGGTTCGGGGAGTCTGATGCACTGTAACTGTTTTATAACCTTAACAATGCCAGGTAACTCAGCCTGTGAATTATAAACTGGTGTGGAATTGTCTGTGTTGTTTATAGGAATGTACAGACTGTTTGGGCTTGGTGGTTTGGGTTAGTATGACAAAAAAATGACCATTTAACAGTCAACTAGTTAAGTTGTTCTCATTATAATTACTGCTTGTTCACTTGTTGCCTGTTATGCTTTTGTAAGATGATTTCTCGACCCTCTGTCCAGGTAAAAATAGTTAGCTACAAGTGTATATGCATCGCGTATCTGTATATGACTAAACCAGGAATAAACAACGATTTAAGTGTACAATTAAAATAGTAACTATACCTTTTATATGTAAATTATGTTTGGGTGATCTATATATGTGAGAGTCAGTGATGCATTGGTCGTGTGGAGACTTTTAGGGACTCATTCACAGACAGCTTGAATTAATTTACTGAATGTACATCAATATTTGACCATCTTTGTCAGTATTAACAATAACATAACAATTTGTTCAGGATTTATTTGGGTTGCATAATGTGGATGACACTGTCAATGAGGAATGTACACATTTGTCTGACATATAATTAATTATGGTAATCATGTTGTTCTTTTCATAACAATAAACATTTGTGATACCAACATAACTGTTAAAAATACCATTTCATTCTTTAGCTAACTGGTTTTTCAATATCATCATAAGGACATAGGTACTACAAAATGCCACAACATTATAGCATTATACGTTGCGAAATAAATATGTTTGCTAAAACTAAAAATGTTATTAAGCTGACTTTGGAACTTACCCAGGGGTTAGCCTGTTTTAGCTAATGCATATTGGTCAAGCAAACGATGACCCAAAACTATTTGAAATAATTATTTACTTTGCTATCTAGTCAGCCGTTATCTTCTATAACTGGATTGTATGTTCTGATTAATTAACCAAATTAATTACATTTAAATACTTAATGAATAAATTATTTATTTTGGTGTTCTTGTTTTTATCTGTTGCAATTACTAAACCAAACCATATGCAGTCTTCAAAAGAAAAATAGTTATCAATTGTGTCCATCACGAATAGAGTTAAATAGTTATGCATTATATTCTGTACTGCCCTCTTATTGTGCCTCATCTTAATTACTGTTGTGAAGTGGGGGAAATACATATATATATACAAAATATAACCACTACCTGTTTTACAGAAAAACAATAAGAATATGTAAACATAAAGGGTACTTGTCACACACAAGATCTATATTTAGCTACCTTAATTCTCTAATAATTAGTTTAGGAAAGAAACATCTTGCATTTTGTTCTTTCAACACATCTATAATTTTTTATTATTGCATAGAGTTTATGTATGCACAGCAACTAGATGTTCGGCTTAGATAAAGTTTTGATGTTTTACTTACTATTTCACCTTGTATATACATATATGTTGTGTTGTTGTTTAAATTGTTGAATACAATTCAATCACTTGACTGATATAATCACAATATTAACATCTTACAAATATCCTGTCAAAGGAAAGTGACAGTTTTGTTCAACTAGTTTGCTGAAGGCCAACATAATTATATGATGTGCATGTATGTAGTGTGTGTGTGTGTGTGTGTGTGTGTGTGTGTGTGTGTGTGTGTGTGTGTGTGTGTGTGTGTGTGTGTGTGTGTGTGTGTGTTGTGTGTTGTGTGTGTGTGTGTGTGTGTGTGTGTGTGTGTGTGTGTGTGTGTGTGTGTGTGTGTGTGTGTGTGTGTGTGTGTGTGTGTGTGTGTGTGTGTAGAGAGAGAGAGAGCATAATTTTATGTATGTGTGTGCATGTTTGTATGTATGTGAGTGTGTGCATATGTACATGTGGGCATGTATGTGCCTGTGTGTATGTGTGCATGCATGTATATCCATGTGCATGTGTCTATGTGTAATTGTCCATGCATATGCATGGTTGCATGCCTGTATACATCCATGTGATTAAATGTGTCTATTTATGTGCAACATTATTATGACAGTGTTAATGTGCACATTACACAAATAGCAGCTGATATTACAAAGTCAGTTTTGTCTTAATTAAGCTACTTTATTTTGCAAACAGAAAACAACAATAACATATCTTTTGGGACGACCCTGGACCGGGAGATATATCCTTCACATGTGCCACCGTCGAAGCTTGGCAGGGGTCTGTGCCCGATCCGAGGTACTCCCAATGTTGGCCCGTCAACATACAACAATGAAGAGGTGAGAACGTCTGACCCAATGACCACTGCTGAACACTTGCTAGTGTTTGTTCATCTAGAGGGCAGCACATGTCACAAAAATCACATAAATGAAATGGTTATTCAAACAATTGTGATTACGTTTGACATCCATAAACAAAAAGAATACTTGTTATTAAAAAATTATCGGCATTGCATGAAAAGCCCTTTGAGGAGTTGCAGGTGTTAATGTAACAACACTGACAGGTGGAGACATGCTTACTCCTGCAGGTGTTAATGTAACAACACTGACAGGTGGAGACATGCTTACTCCTACGGACACACGGACATCTGTTGTTTTTCATGCATTGCTAAGGGGTGTTTGGCATATATTTATGAAGACAAATGGTACACTTGTATAATGAATTATAGAAGACACACGGAACATTGCAATAAACTGTACTTGATATTGCTGCCACATGACTATGGTTACGTCTTTTTCTGTGTGGATGCAAATTAAAAAAGGTATCTCAGTTTATTTCACAGCCATTATTAGAAATTGTTAAGAAAATGTTTCGATTGACTGTTAAACTGGAACACTGTATATTTAATGAGGATTGTATTAGATAATTTAAAATGACGGACATTACATGTTTACTTCAAACAGTGGGTATGTATTAAGATTCCTTATTACACATCTAATAGATGTTTCAACTGCCACCGGTGGCCTTCATCTGGTGAACAATGTAGATTCAGTTCCTGATGAAGGCCACTGATAGCTGTCGAAACGTCAGTGTGAATCAAAATGTATCAGTTGTGTAATAAGGAATGTTGCTTTAATATAGTATGTGTTCTCCTGGCTTGATGCACATTTTCATGAGTGGATATGTATGCTTTTCCAAGCACATATCCAGTGTTACCTTGTGTGCACTGAATATGTTAGTGTGGCCAATATTAAAAGGTGACAAAAGTATGCCCCCCATTTGTGATCAGTCACACAATTCTAAATATGCCAGTTTCATATCATATCACTAATGATGACCCACCATCAATTATAGTGATATGTGCTTGACAAGTTGCACTGAAGGTTTTGCTGCCTAGTTGTGGCGTGATGTTTTCTTAAGGATCAGGTAAGAATATTTACATGACATAATTGTTTCAGTTCACCAATCTCGAATACAATATCAAGCATTTCCTGACAAGTACTAGGGGCTATACAATGAACGCACGCACTGCAAAAAGGTTTCCTGGCAAAAAGCGTGGGGTAAGTGCTTATGGAAGTGTGTGTTTTCTAAATCGTTGGGCTGTCTGGGCAATGCAGCCAAATCAAAATAGTTGTAAAACATATTCTATCAGTGAAGTAAGTATTTAACATAATTTCTGTGGGTATATGCGTATGGATATATGTGTATGTGTGATGCATGTCAGAGACAAATTAATCCAGGGACTAGTTTATTTCATACACACACTTAGAGAGATACAAGAAAGCACACAAGCACACTTACACACATACATGCATGTGCACATGTACATTCCAGTATGTGTACTTGCACAAATTCACAGACATGTGCATGTACACGTATATCAAATAAACTTGAATACGTTCGTGCATATGCACACATACTGGGTACGTATGAGCAAATGTGGATGCACACACAAATATATGCACACATATACAGGCATGTCTCTCTCTGTCTCTGTCTCTGTCTCTCTCTGTCTCTCGTGCTTGCCCTCTGTCTTGCTCTGGTCACACACAATATATCTCTTCTCTGTCTCTTCTGCTGCTCTCTCTGTCTCTCTCTCTCTCTCTCTCTTCTCTCTCTCTCTCTGTCTCTCTGTCTCTCTGTCTCTGTCTCTGCTCTGTCTCTGTCTCTGTCTCTCTCTGTCTCTGTCTCTGTCTCTTCTCTGTCTCTCTCTCTCTTCTCTCTCTCTGTCTCTGTCTCTGTCTCTGTCTCTGTCTCTGTCTCTGTCTCTGTCTCTGTCTCTGTGTCTGTCTGTCTGTCTGTCTGTCTGTCTGTCTGTCTGTCTGTCTGTCTGTCTGTCTGTCTGTCTGTCTCTCTCTCTCTCTCTCTGTCTGTCTGTCTGTCTGTCTGTCTGTCTGTCTGTCTGTCTGTCTGTCTGTCTGTCTGTCTGTCTGTCTCTCTCTCTCTCTCTCTCTCTCTCTCTCTCTCTCTCTCTCTTCTCTCTCTTCTCTCTCTCTCTCTACCTCCTCTCCTCACCACACTCACACTCCACCTCTCTCACCACACACACACACACACACACACACACACACACACACACCCACACACACACACACACACACACACACACACACACACACACAACACACACACACACACACACACACACACACACACACACACACACACACACACACACAACACACACACATCACACACACACACACACACACACACACACACACACACACACACACACACACACACACACACACACACACACACACACACAGCTCTCACACAACACACACAACACACACATACACACACATCAACAACACACACATATACACACACAATCCACACACACACACACAGCTCACACATACACACACATATACACACTCACATATGCACACACATACACACACACACACACACACACACACACACAGCTCACACATACACATACACACATATACACACACATATGCACACACACACATATGCACACACACACACATGCGCACACACACACACACACACACACACACACACACACACACACAGCTCACACATCACACACACATATACACACACACATATGCACACACATACACACACACACACACACACACACACACACTATCTCTCACACACACCATAAACTTACACGCACGCATGCACGCATGCATGCACACACGACCACACACACACACACACACACACACACACACACACAACACACACACACACACACACACACACACACACACACACACACACACACACAGACAAAGCCAAAGGATCAAGTAGATGACACTATCCTGTGTTCCAGAGAGCACCGGCTCCCAACACCTATCAGGTGGACTGTATGGAGCCAAGGACCTTCGAAGTGAGCTACAAGCCATTCTCCCAAGCTTCAGAACGGTTCCCGTTATACAAACGGGATATCACAGAGATCAATCCAGGGTGAGAATGAAGCCAACACACATGTTCTTTACTAACCATAACTTATTACTGTATATTTGTTACTATATATATAATAGAAAGTTTAGCCACTGGCAATCATGTCATGTTACAAAAAGTTGTTCTTTCGTTTGCAAGTTACAAACTATAGTATTTGTTAAGAAGTGTGTACTATGAGTGGATCACATAAGACAAGTGTTAATGTTTAATGTTTCTTATAGTTTATAAGAAGTTGAATTGCTTTGAAGTTGATTTATAACTAATAACTAATACACTGCAATATTTGCATGGAGCACATCTTGTCAAACATGATACAAGGCAGGGCATTGTGTCGTCAAATTGACCACTTGCATCATGTCAATACTTGTGCCATTGCAGCCCAGGTTCTTATGACCATGAACTTGATCAGAACCGCCATATAAAATGGCAAGAGGCATTTGGAACCACCCCCATCAACCTGCCAGAGGTCAAAGTGCACAGCACGATTCATAAGAACACAGAAAAGGTAACAGCCCTGCATGTAGATGAACTTAATGTGTGTGTCACGTGTGAATGTGGCTGAGATGAGATTAGCTGCACCTATGTCTGCAGCCATGTCAATGTGTTAAATGACAGTTAGTACATTTTTGGTATTTTAGTCGTTATCAGCTTTAAAATAGTACATCATTTGTTGAAATATCTTCATTGGTTTATTTATTTATAGCCACAATTATAGCAAATTAAAAATGTGACATCATAATTATGAAACACAGTTTGTGATCTGTGGATTAAAAACGCACAAACTTATATCATTTTTTTCTGATTCTTTGTCTAGTAAAATTTATAAACTGAACATTGAAATGTGAGATTAAAAGATATGCATTTCTAAATAAAACCTACATAACTATTATTGGCTGGTGTGCAGAACAGATCTCTATGTTTCACTGTGGTGGTTCACATATTCTGCAAGTTTGACCAGACAGGACCTTTGTTCTTCTCCTTCCTGCTTGGCCCCTTGTTGAGTGAGGTCACTCTCACCATTCTGGCCTTCTTTCTTCACCCGTTGTAGTCTCTCGACAATACTTCTTGACATTCTTCCGCAGCTCTCCCAGGCTTAGCTGCTTGATCATCACAACGATTACAATATTATTCTAATGATTGTTTTTCCATATTAATCTTGTTTCTCCATCTTAATCTTGCTACCCTGTCTTAATCTTGTTACTCTTAATCTTGATACTCTGTTTTAATCTTGTTTCTCCTTCTTAAAGTCTTGTTTCCGTCTTAATCTTTTTATCTTCATCTTAATGAAGAAACAATATTAAACTTCTTTTTCTCTATCTTAACTTGTTCCCCTGTCTTAATCTTGTTTATCTTCATCTTGATACTCTGTTTTAATCTTGTTTCTCCATCTTAATCTGGTTTCCCTTTTAGTATCTTCATCTTAATGAAGAAACAATATTAAACTTCTTTTTCTCTATCATAACATTGTTCCTCCATCTTAATCTTGTTTATTTCATCTTCATCTTGTATCTCTGGATTATAGTTTTGTTTCTTCACCTTAATCTTGGTTCTAGGTTGACCTTTTTACCTACTTTTGCAAATATAAGTTTTTTGCATATCTGCATAATTTTGTTGTTGTTGATCACAGTTATAACTTATGTAAGGGTAACATTATTGCAGTCTCTGTTATCGTCTGTGTGTCAGATTTACAACCCAACTCTCACTGTCCGCTGTCTCTGAATGTGTCTGTCGGATGTGTTTCAGCTGATGAGCACGAAGGAGGAAAAGAAGTTCAAAAGGAGGCTGGCATATCTCAAGTTATACTACTGATCACATGACCAACGTTTCTCTCTTACAAAGCGTAATTTTCAGTATTTTGGATGTTCATCATTGTGACTGCTACATTTACCACACAGTGCAGTGCACCTAAAATCAATGTGTTAATTACTGCACAGAATAATCAATACTTCAGTGCAATAGTATTGTTTTAATATTATTTCTAGTTGAAAGCTCCTGCTACTTTTTTATGATTTTAATATGAATTTTGTGGACGCTGTTTATAGTAGTCATTTTCATTTAATGAACTTTGATTACACACATCAATCCAAGTTTGTAACTTTTATAGTAGTTATGAAATGCATTCAAACTTAGTATAACAACCACATTGTTATAATTGACACAGCTCTCTGTTCCAAATATTGTCCCCTATAAATGGGTTCCACCTTAGAAGTTAATGCACTTTGCTCATTGGTTAATTGCATTAACTGATCCTGAAGAATATGCATTGTATTCATGTTGTCGCATATAGAATCTAATGACTGTTTGTGGTACCAATAGTCATAAATATTGTTTTTGACCACTGAAAATCTTGGTATTTAATACTGTGGAAAATCATGTACATTTTATTTCCCTGGTGATCAATCAATGCCCTGGAGAACTCGATCATGTTAATATGTTAATATCCTTAGTGAATAGACAATTTTAATCTTGTGGGGTAATACATTGTTTTTAAAAGTTTGCATAACAATTTAATATAACTGAATCAAAGTGTACATAGTTTAAACGATGAACAACTGTCTTTAACAGATACATTGTATAAGTCTGACCTGTGTGTATTCATAGTGCTGAAGCAGAATTCATAAACATCCTGCGAGTCTGTATCATATCTGCGTCAGACAAACAAGTTTGTTATAGATATGACTGGCTGATTAACGTAAGTATTTCTGTGGAATTATGTTGCCGTAGGTACGTCTCTGGTACTGCTTCAATTTATGTATGAATCATAAACAAATTCTATTTAAACTTCATCATAATAATATACAAAACTAATCATGTGATGGAAATATATTGTCTGTGATATATAAATGGCAATCGTTCACTGGATGTTATTGTAGAAAAGACCGAGTTATTTGTTGGTGATATTATGTTTATACTGAAAATGTGTAGTTGTTGCCGTGTTGTTACCATTTAGCACCAGGATCAAAATCATGTGGTTATGATTGAAGAAACAATCAGAAATTATGACAGTAGTTGTCGTAGTCAGGCCACGACTTGTATGATGACAGTTGTTGTCGTAGTCAGGCCGCGAATGTAAGGCCATGTAAGGCCATTTATCATTCCATGCACACAGACTGCTTATGTCTTCATGTGAAATAAACCTATGTTGCAACTACTGAGTTCATGCATTTGATCTGTATGTTTAGATAGGACAGATAGGACACTTGCAGTGACAAACTGTATCAGATAGGGCATTTGTAGTGACAGAGAGGACACTTGTAATGACAGAGAAGACACTTCCAGTGACAAAGAGAACATATGCAGTGACAGATAGAACACTTGCAGTGACAAACTGTATCAGATATGGCATTTGTAGTTACAGAGATGACACTTGTAATGACAGAGAGGACATTTCCAGTGACAGAGAGAACATATGCAGTGACAGAGAGGACACTTGCAGTGACAGAGAGGACATTTGCGTGGAGTGACAGAGAGAACACTTGCAGTTACAAATAGGACACTTGCAATGACAGGGAGGACTCTTTCTGTGAGAGAAAGAACACATGCAGTGATAGAGAGGACACTCTTTGTTACAGACTGTGACAGAAAGTATACTCACTGTGACAGACTGACAGAGAAGATACTCATTGTGGCAGACTGTGACAGAGAAGATACTCACTGTGACAGAGAAGATACTTGCTGTGACAGACTGTGACAGAGAACATACTCACTGTGACAGAGAAGATACTCACAGTGACAGACTGTGACAGAGAAGATACTCGCTGTGACAGAGAAGATATTCGCTGTGACAGAGAAGATACTTGCTGTGACAGACTGTGAGAGAAGATACTCGCACTGACAGACTGTGACAGAGAAGATACTCGCTGTGACAGAGAAGATACTCGCTGTGACAGAGAAGATACTCACTGGGACAGAGAAGATTCTCACTGGGACAGAGAAGATACAGTGACAGACTGTGACAGAGAAGATACTCGCTGTGACAGAGAAATTACTTGCTGTGACAGACTGTGAGAGAAGATACTCACTGGGACAGAGAAGATACTCACTGTGACAGACTGTGACAGAGAAGATACTCACTGGGACAGAGAAGATACTCACAGTGACAGACCGTGACAGAGAAGATACTCACTGTGACAGACTGTGACAGAGAACATACTCACTGGGACAGAGAAGATGCAGTGACAGACTGTGACAGAGAAGATACTTGCTGTGACAGAGAAGATACTCGCTGTGACAGACTGTGACAGAGAAGATACTCGCTGTGACAGACTGTGACAGAGAAGATACTCGATGTGACAGACTGTGACAGAGCGCATACATTAAATGCACTGCAATGATGTCTTACATTCCACACTGGTTTTTATATATAAATACATATATAAATGTAATGTTGAAGCAAAGACTATACTGCAGACTGCTAAAGAATGGCAGGAGTTTCATATCCAGATTTACTAACCAGCAAAAGTTCAAACTATGGGTATTATTTCTTCTGGATGGCACTATATAACAGTAAAAATAACAAACATATGTTGAACTTACATACAGGTTTGTGGTGATATTTAAAGGACACAGTAAATTAACTTAGACATTTAGAGAATAGGTTTTTTTGCAATTATATAATAATATACGTAAAATGTATTAGAATAAAAATGATTGTCATTGTAACTGTCATGTTTAGTTTACACTGTGCTCAGGGTAGATTTAATTTGTTTCCCAACTGGGAAGATGTGATCAACAAATCAACAAGTCAGGTATATATATTATAATATATATATATATATATATATATATATATATATATATATATATATATATATACATATATATCTATACATATATATGTGTGTGTGTGTACCCAATTTATGTACCATTCATCCCAGACTTCTCTAAATGTATGTATGTAAATAAGTACTTGTAACACTTTATTAAGGATCGACCGAGACTTGTTCCATATGAAATAAAGTATAGGAATGGAGTCACCTTCCAATTAGGGTCATATGTCATGATTTTGTATTGAATTCTCATGAAGTGTACAACAAATTCCTTTGCAAATGCGTATTAAACATTCTTATGTGTGGCTGTTTTGTAACAGACCAGGGGCTTATCCATTTGAGTTCTGGCGTGAGAGGAGGGTCGTCTACCAACAGTCTTTTGGCACCACCCCGTGTGGCCTGCCTACACTAGACAGGAAGAGCACGGTGCCAGCAAACACAGATAAGGTACACAACCAGCTGAAATACGTTCCAACAACAAAAACATCTAAGACATGTCGAAAACCCTTTAAAATACATGATCACTACCTACCTTGATGCAAAGCCTAAGGAATCCTTCCATCTTACTTTCAATTTTGCACTTATTAATTTGTCATTAACAAATATTTTATTAATTTACTTCACAAATGCTTACACAGTCTACATGTGTTTTATAATTAGCTTGTCTGTGAAGTGCTGAAATTAGCCTGTATATGTATGTTATATATTTTCAGAAATATGACCTGCTTATTTATTATACTTTTTTATTTATATACTTAATGGTTTTTTTATACAAATTTTAGAGCAATTACTATTATAATCAGTTTAATGTGTCTTATCAACTGTGTATGGATCACCAATCTTATTACTAGCTTACTTTTATGTGTAACTGAAGAAACATTTCCGTTTTTAATGTGATGTTTAAAACGGACAATAAAAATAAAGTACTTTTAATCTTTCACCTGGAACCATTCACATAAAGAGCAATTAGTATTACTCATTGAAAGACGAGAGTTATTTTGCCACTGTTTACATAAAGTAGGAAATGGACAATTTTGCCTGGTAAAAGAGTGCACAGTAGTCGACAAGTTGTGTGCAATATAGACATATATAGTACATTCTTAGACATATCAACAATTTGTTTGGAAAATCACAGATTCAGTGTTTATTTCTAGCCCAGGTAACAAATGCTGCAAGTTTTTTCAGTTTACAATAAGAAGTTGCTCTTATGTAGATCCCTGCCACGTAGTGTTTTCATACAGGTGCCTATTATTTCACAGATGTTATTGCATTTTGTCTACAACTGAGAAAAATTAAGTTGTTATCACAGTTGAATAGTATTAAACCTTGTCACAAGATCGAAGCATGCACTAAACAATTGCCACTAATTTATTAATTATCAAAGAACTGTTCCTGAAGTATATATATGATATAGCCACTAGTTTGTTAATTATCAAAGAAATGTTCCTGAAGTATATAGATGATATAGCCACTAGTTTGTTAATTATCAAAGAACTGTTCCTGAAGTATATAGATGATATAGCCACTAGTTTGTTAATTATCAAAGAAATGTTCCTGAAGTATATAGATGATATAGCCACTAGTTTGTTAATTATCAAAGAAATGTTCCTGAAGTATATAGATGATATAGCCACTAGTTTGTTAATTAACAAAGAAAGGTTGCTGAAGTATATAGATGATATAGCCACTAGTTTGTTAATTATCAAAGAACTGTTACTGAAGTATATAGATGATATAGCCACTAGTTTGTTAATTATCAAAGAAATGTTCCTGAAGTATATAGATGATAAGCACTAGTTTGTTAATTATCAAAGAAATGTTCCTGAAGTATATAGATGATATAGCCACTAGTTTTAATTATCAAAGAAATGTTCCTGAAGTATATAGATGATATAGCACTAGTTTGTTAATTATCAAAGAATGTTCTGAAGTATATAGATGATATAGCCACTAGTTTGTTAATTATCAAAGAACTGTTCTGAAGTATATAGATGATATAACCACTAGTTTGTTAATTATCAAAGAAATGTTCTGAAGTATATAGATGATATACACTAGTTTGTTACATTATCAAAGAAATGTTCCTGAAGTATATAGATGTATAGCCACTAGTTTGTTAATTATCAAAGATGTTCCTGAAGTATATAGATGATATAGCACTAGTTTGTTAATTATCAAAGAATGTTACTGAAGTATATAGATGATATAGCACTAGTTTGTTAATTATCAAAGTGTTCCTGAAGTATATAGATGATATACCACTAGTTTGTTAATTATCAAAGAAATGTTCCTGATATATAGATGATATAGCCACTAGTTTGTTAATTATCAAAGAACTGTTCCTGAAGTATATAGATGATATAGCCACTAGTTTGTTAATTATCAAAGAAATGTTCCTGAAGTATATAGATGATATAGCCACTAGTTTGTTAATTATCAAAGAAATGTTCCTGAAGTATATAGATGATATAGCCACTAGGTTGTTAATTATCAAAGAAATGTTCCTGAAGTATATAGATGATATAGCCACTAGTTTGTTAATTATCAAAGAAATGTTCCTGAAGTATATAGATGATATAGCCACTAGTTTGTTAATTATCAAAGAAATGTTCCTGAAGTATATAGATGGTATAGCCACTAGTTTGTTAATTATCAAAGAAATGTTCCTGAAGTATATAGATGATATAGCCACTAGTTTGTTAATTATCAAAGAAATGTTCCTGAAGTATATAGATGATATAGCCACTAGTTTGTTAATTATCAAAGAAATGTTCCTGAAGTATATAGATGATATAGCCACTAGTTTGTTAATTATCAAAGAAATGTTCCTGAAGTATATAGATGATATAGCCACTAGTTTGTTAATTATCAAAGAACTGTTCCTGAAGTATATAGATGATATAGCCACTAGTTTGTTAATTATCAAAGAAATGTTCCTGAAGTATATAGATGATATAGCCACTAGTTTGTTAATTATCAAAGAAATGTTCCTGAAGTATATAGATGATATAGCCACTAGTTTGTTAATTATCAAAGAACTGTTCCTGAAGTATATAGATGATATAGCCACTAGTTTGTTAATTATCAAAGAAATGTTCCTGAAGTATATAGATGATATAGCCACTAGTTTGTTAATTATCAAAGAACTGTTCCTGAAGTATATAGATGATATAGCCACTAGTTTGTTAATTATCAAAGAAATGTTCCTGAAGTATATAGATGATATAGCCACTAGTTTGTTAATTATCAAAGAAATGTTCCTGAAGTATATAGATGATATAGCCACTAGTTTGTTAATTATCAAAGAAATGTTCCTGAAGTATATAGATGATATAGCCACTAGTTTGTTAATTATCAAAGAAATGTTCCTGAAGTATATAGATGATATAGCCACTAGTTTGTTAATTATCAAAGAAATGTTCCTGAAGTATATAGATGATATAGCCACTAGTTTGTTAATTATCAAAGAAATGTTCCTGAAGTATATAGATGATATAGCCACTAGTTTGTTAATTATCAAAGAAATGTTCCTGAAGTATATAGATGATATAGCCACTAGTTTGTTAATTATCAAAGAAATGTTCCTGAAGTATATAGATGATATAGCCACTAGTTTGTTAATTATCAAAGAAATGTTCCTGAAGTATATAGATGATATAGCCACTAGTTTGTTAATTATCAAAGAACTGTTACTGAAGTATATAGATGATATAGCCACTAGTTTGTTAATTATCAAAGAAATGTTCCTGAAGTATATAGATGATGTGGTTCGCCAGCTGATAGTTGGCAATGCTGCATATTATTATTATTAAAACATGCACGCATGCACACACATTATGTGACGTGTCATGTCATTGTACATCACGTCACAACACATAAGTGGCTTCAGGGACCACAGGGGACAATCTACCTCCAGGCTTTTGAAATGCTCCATGTACATTTTTAATGTACCCAAAGTGAAGGTACGGGAGTGTAGAAACAATTTGTAATATTTCAACTGCACCCTCCCTCCCTGTCTTCTGATGTCATGATCACTTCTATATATGTCATGGTCACTTCTATATATGTCATGATCACTTCTATATATGCCATGATCACTTCTATATATGCCATGATCACTTCTATATATGCCATGATCACCTCTATATGTCATGATCACTTCTATTTTGTATATGTCATGATCACATACATATATATATGTATATATGTATGTGTCATGATCACGTCTATATATGTCATGATCACTTTTATATATGTCATGATCACTTCTATATGTCGTGATCACTTCTATATATGTCATGGTCACTTCTATATATGTCATGATCACTTCTATATATGCCATGATCACTTCTATATATGCCATGATCACCTCTATATGTCATGATCACTTCTATTTTGTATATGTCATGATCACATACATATATATATGTATATATGTATGTGTCATGATCACTTTTATATATGTCATGATCACTTTTATATATGTCATGATCACTTCTATATGTCATGATCACTTCTATATATGTCATGATCACTTCTACATAAGTCAGTATCACTTCTATATGTCATGATCACTTCTATATATGTCATGATCACTTCTATGTCATGATCACTTCTATATGTCATGATCACTTCTATAATATTATATGTCATGATCACTTCTATATATGTCATGATCACTTCTATGTCATGATCACTTCTATAATATTATATGTCATGATCACTTCTATATATGTCATGATCACTTCTATGTCATGATCACTTCTATATGTCATGATCACTTCTATAATATTATATGTCATGATCACTTCTATATATGTCATGATCACTTCTATAATATTATATGTCATGATCACTTCTATATATGTCATGATCACTTCTATGTCATGATCACTTCTATAATATTATATATCATGATCACTTCTATATATGTCATGATCACTTCTATGTCATGATCACTTCTATAATATTATATGTCATGATCACTTCATATATGTCATTATTCATATGTCATGATCACTTCTATAATATTATATGTCATGATCACTTCTATATATGTCATGCTCTTCAGTGCACTGTTGCCCCGGCAAGGCTTTTTATGCGACGCTCAAGATGCAGAAGTGTTTTTACCCACCTCTCGTCATTACACCCTGGGTGCTCCCCACAACATATGTGGTTGTCAATAATAAACATTTATATTGTACTGCAGCTGGATTGTTCTAAAGAAACAAAGAGACACCACAGACGACTGTCGTATCTGAAGCTCTACTACAACTAGATGTATATTCTGACACCCAGATGGAGCCACGTGTTCCATATACCGCCAAATTGTTAATTTAGCAATTGTTCGATTTATTATCTTTATAAACGTATTGTTGGGTAGATGTGGTGTATTTGATGGCTTCAGAGTAAGTAAAATAGTGTTATCTTAGCCAGTTTAATTTACAGATAAATGCATTTTTATGAGATGTATTGTTTTGAATAAAACACATAATCATAGTGGTTGTGTTGTTGTCTGTTATGAAATATAGTACCTAAATGCCACCACAATGCAGTAGAATGTGTTGAGTTTAATTTAGGTTTACATTAATTTGCCGTCTCAAAACATTTTTACATCACCCTGTACGACACAATCCATTTTACTGATTTACATCGATTTAAAACAAAACATTTGTGAACATATATTTACTTAGAAGTGCCATTTATTATTTATTCTAAAAAAATGTTTGCTGACTATATTTAGTGTACATAGTCCAAGCAGTTCTTGCTTATCAAGGAAAATTACTTGTGACCCTGGAGAAATCATGTAATGCAACCCAAATGTCTGACTGTGAAAAAACTGGAGATTTGTTTCTCTCATTAGTCTGAGATAAATGCGGGCCACAGTGAGCCAGAATAATTTTATTCTAAATTCCAAGAAAATACTCACCTGCCTGCACAACATAAATACTTCCCAGAAATAAAGAGAAACTACTTTTCCATTTTTATAGAATGTAACTGAATATACCAAATGTTTTTCTGGTAGTCCTAACATGATTTATCCATTTTCATATATTACATCACCTTTGTGTTGACTCAGAAATGTGTTTGTGAAGTAAAGTAGCCAGTGTTTTCAACATTACATTTATTTCAAAATAGTTAAATCAATTTCACAATCAGTAGTTACTTTTTAAGGTCTCATAAATTTACAAAATCCCAAAACTGATGTTAGGAATGGCAAAACCCCAAGCAGCGACCCCTAAATAAATAGATCGGGACATGCAACAATGTACATATTTAAATACCATAATTAAAAAATACTGGTCCATTATCATGTTATTTTCAACATGCAAAATTAAAGTGAACAAGTTAGATGTGCTTACTGTCAGACAGTATCTTCTATCGTATATTGAATTTTTTAAATTCCAACTACCTGGTAATGTCAAGCTTAGGATCATTTCTTTAATTCTACACATTGGCGTCATTGTGTGCTGAATTATATTGGAGTCTTGGTGATGTCACTGATCTGTCTGGATTCCCACTAACAGTCTGGTAATTGGCACATTTAACCTACAAATGTGAAATAGGCCTTGGGTGATTGGCATTTGCTGGGAACAGCGGTGTTACTGTTCAATGGAGATAGTCCACAGGTCAGAGAAAGTGCTTTACACAATCGCAGATAAAAACAATAAAATGGTCAAACTGATATCACTTAGAAGTCACAAGTACAATCAACTGTTAAAAAGTGGTTCGACTGAATTTTAATCAACCAAAACCGACACTGCACTGTTACACATAACTTGCAATAGTGACAACAGGCATCAAATGAAATAGTTAAACTTTTATGAGCAGTGGCGACCACATAACAATCCACAAGTGTCGATATATTTTTAGAATGTTCAAAATGTATGCGATGATGCTGAATTATATTTTTATTCTACATCAATTTGCATGAATAGACAAGTAACACCGCAAACAAATTCAATAATAGGACATCTGGTCAACATACCCTTGCCCTAAGTTGTCACGTTGTATTCATTAACCTTACTTGTTTTTTCATTAGTATCCATAACAATCACAGACCAAGTTATCACAAACAAACCATTGCTCTAGAAAGACAACTTAAAATAGTAACTAAATTAAAGCATCTCCGTTTCAACATACGTTATTAACTCGATTGTTTCACCGTTTTTGCATCAGTCATGCTGGAAACAAACTTATTCAGTATCCACAACATTTTGGCAATTTTTTTACATTGCTAAAAATCCATGTCCAACTTATTGAATTACTTGCCAATGCATCCAGTCAAAATTTAGAGAAATGAGGCATAAGTGGTCTGACTCTGTAATGATACAGTACTTTGACATAACGCATTTAACCCTTTTGCATGTTACTGGATTTACCTATTGTTGATGACACTTTCCTGATGGCTTCAATAAGTGTTTTTATTAGGCTGACTGAACTATCTACACACTAAAGATGTGATCAACGAGACCCATTTGAGACGGGCTAATAAATTGAGAGCGAGTTCTGAACATCAATTAAACCAATTTATGATAGGCTAAATTTACTGCAATAAAACCTTGACCAACATGTCTAGAATGTACATACATTTTGTGTGAAATAACATACACACACACGATAGAAATAAGTACATAAGAAAGATAATGCTTCCTTTGCATAGATAATATGTACAAATTATATTAACTTCAGTCTCATACAGACACATCCATTGTTTTATCAAAGACAGACAAGTGAGATCAACTGTATTTAGCATAGGCAAAAGTCCAGCCAACCCATTGCCAAACAGCCAGTGCTATCTTGTCGTTTATTTCCATATTATTTCTGTTACGATCAACAAAATGCTTTAATTAAAGTGGTAAGCACATGAGCCTCAATATGTGGGTTTAACAAAGAAGCACAGTGTGTAGTGTAATATTACACACATACTTCTATTTATCTTTTTGCTTAATTCAATATCTATGATATATGTCTGACTAGGTGCACCATACCATTTTTGAGTTATGATGTAGGCAATATATATATATATGTACAATGATGACTGTGTTACATCAATCAAGTTGCACAATGATTAGTGCACTGGACATGTTCAGTTGCACTATGATGAGCACATTTGTTATATGATGCCTTATGATAAAAGTCCCGATCTGTCAAACTGCATATATGCAAGTCCTTGTGAATTATGTAGACAATGTGTCTGTCCTTGTGAACTATGATGTAGACAATGTGTCTGTCCTTGTGAACTATGTAGACAGTGTGTCTGTCCTTGTGAACTATGATGTAGACAATGTGTCTGTCCTTGTGAACTATGATGTAGACAGTGTGTCTGTCCTTGTGAACTATGATGTAGACAGTGTGTCTGTCCTTGTGAACTATGATGTAGACAATGTGTCTGTCCTTGTGAACTATGATGTAGACAATGTATGTCCTTGTGAACTATGATGTAGACAATGTGTCTGTCCTTGTGAACTATGACGTAGACAATGTGTCTGTCCTTGTGAACTATGATGTAGACAATGTGTCTGTCCTTGTGAACTATGATATAGACAGTGTGTCTGTCCTTGTGAACTATGATGTAGACAGTGTGTCTGTCCTTGTGAACTATGATGTAGACAATGTGTCTGTCCTTGTGAACTATGATGTAGACAGTGTGTCTGTCCTTGTGAACTATGATGTAGACATTGTGTCTGTCCTTGTGAACTATGATGTAGACAATGTGTCTGTCCTTGTGAACTATGATGTAGACAATGTGTCTGTCCTTGTGAACTATGACGTAGACAGTGTGTCTGTCCTTGTGAACTATGATGTAGACAATGTGTCTGTCCTTGTGAACAATGATGTAGACAATGTGTCTGTCCTTGTGAACTATGAGGTAGACAATGTATGTCCTTGTGAACTATGATGTAGACAATGTATCTGTCCTTGTGAACAATGATATAGACAGTGTGTCTGTCCTTGTGAACTATGATGTAGACAGTGTATCTGTCCTTGTGAACAATGATATAGACAGTGTGTCTGTCCTTGTGAACTATGATGTAAACCATGTGTCTGTCCTTGTGAACTATGATATAGACATTGTGTCTGTCCTTGTGAACTATGATGTAGACAATGTATCTGTCCTTGTGAACAATGATATAGACAGTGTGTCTATCCTTGTGAACTATGATGTACACAGTGTGTCTGTCCTTGTGAACTATGATGTACACAGTGTATCTATCCTTGTGAACTATGATGTACACAGTGTGTCTGTCCTTGTGAACTATGATGTTGATACTGTATGAATTGTTTATTTTAATGTCACATGACTAGGCGAGTAGTTCCTCCATCTCTTGTAAGAGGTCGTCTTCATCTACAGCACTGGTGACAGTTGTCTTTGACGTTGAGTTGGGTAGCTCCATGTCGAAGTCATCGAGGAAGTCGTCAAGTTCTGCGTCGATCTGGTCATCTACATCCTGTTGTGATCTACAAAGTGACAGTGACACAATATCACAGGCGTAACATGTCACAAAGAATGACAGAGGAATGCAACAGGAGGATACTGTGGTGTCTTGATGAGGACACATTTGACAGTATGAAGTGGACAGTTGTGATGAGATGTGTTATGGCGTTAATTTTTATATTACAGTAATGACACAAGTGATCCAATGGGGACAACATTTTTGATTTTATAGTGAAGACACGAGCGACATTGTGATTAAGAAACTTTTGGTTTAAAATGATGACAAGTGACATCATGACGATGACAAAAGTGACATCACAATGACGACACAAATGATACCATAACGATGACATAGGTGGTTTCCTGGTGATGACACGCACACATTACAAGAGTCAAGTTGCTGATGACACACAGTGTAATGATGACGACACTCACCTGTTGCTGGCCAGTGACTGACGACGGCTGCTGTCAGAACTAGATTTACGACGTGGTGCAGCTGCAACTGGCGCTGTGTCACTACTCAAGTTGCGTCGTAATGTCACAGTCTTGACACTAGACACTGTGGCAGTGCGCGTCTCGGGCTCATCACTGGGACTGTCACTGCTAGATGTCACCACCGCCTTCTGCACGTCGTTCCCAATCAAGTCCACAGTAACCGTGCTGTCCCCTGGTGTTCCGGGTGCTGGCTTCGAAGACAACAAATGGTCAAACTTTATGGGTGATATCGAACGTTTCCTCTTTGCTCCGACATCTGACACAGACTTTCCTGTTGGCATCACCAACTCCGCTGTTTGATTCTGAGATGGCACCACTGCAGCAGAGTTTTTATCCAGGTCAAACACGACCGGCTGGAACTTGTGTTTCTTTGAATTCATGTCCGTCTCCGCAGCATCAAATGTAACAGGGGAGAAGCAACGCTTCTTTGAGGGGACAGTTCTGTCGGTGGTGTCTTCGCCGGTCTGTCTGTCAGGCTGCTCGTTGTCGCCAGCGTCTCTTGTCTGTCCGTCCGACTGTTGTTTCTTTAGCTGTTTCTCACGAAGTATTTCTGAATACGTCTTTGATCCCCATGCCGGATTCTGGCAACACACACACGTTTTTAATAACACAGAAATAATCGTAGCTTTATTCTTTTGTTTTACTGATCACTGTATTTTTAGGTGTTACACCTAAAAATACAGTGATGAACAGAACAAAAGAATAACATGACGGGTAAAAAAAATACATTATTGTCTGTCTTAAAACAATATATTTTGAAACAGAAAATTTTCTTCACACTCATCCTTTGTTTAAATTAGTTACTTAGCTCTGCATATAAGAAATAAATTTGAACATATACATGTCAAGTTTACACATGTTGTGAAACAAGAGTGGATTGTATATAAAAATACTTTAGAAAGAAACTACACATAATACATAAACAGAAATGTTATAATGTATTTACATTAACAATAGTTTAACCTACAGAAAGTACACTTGGCCATGCTGGTTTCAATCAAATCAATGCAGTCAATTTTCATTCAATGCTAACAATTTGTCATTTCTGTGCTAAAAATCTGTGCATAGCAATAACACACACATATTTTAGCATATAAATGATAAATTGTATCAGTTAGAATTGAATGGAAATTGGTTACCATCACAAACAGAGAATGTGTTACTAAAACACTTACCTTCCTAGTTGCAACTGTCTTTGGCTTCTGGTCGAGTAAGACTTCTAAATGAACAATAACAATTCAAGTTAGCAACCACTCTTCAGTACAACATTCACAACCTATCTATCTATCTATCCATTTTTTTAACTACAACATATTTGCTTATGCAACACTCATAGTGACAAATAGCTGAATAAATACATGGGATGTTTAATATTAAATTAAAAGAACGCCAGACATTTCTCTCACAGTTTGCTAGCTATGATATTAAAAAAGACTGTTGCAGTTTATTGTCAAGTCTCTCCTAGTCTGCTTGATCTGCTGCTGTCATCAGTGTCTAGCGATCCATGACAACAAACCAGGCATTGAACAAGTGCCATACCTTTCTCCTTCATTGCAGGGGGTTTATACAGTTGTATCCGTGGTTTCTTTGGCGATGACTCATCCTTTCCTCTAGTGTCGCCACCGGCTCTGTTCGGCAAGCCTCGACTCATTGGCTGCACAATGATCTGTGATTTCACTCGGACGTCCGCAGATGAACGAGTCATTTCAGTATCTGCCGCAAGATAACGATAACATATTAAAATATACCATACATAGTATATAACGTCACGATTCTTGTCATCCAACTGGGTGTGAGAAGAGGTTCAGTACAGTGAACACGCATAAGACACATCAAACACAGTAGACATGCCAGGCTGATACAGTGCAGCCAGCACTTGTAGAGTCTTAACAAATGCCAGTGTGAAAATAGTTGCAAAACCCACGAATTAAAACGTAAGTCTCTATACACGCCACACACATATCCCTTGCCAGTCAGAATAGTGGGACAGATCGTGACAGCCAAGGAGCGTGACGCCCACCTTTGACAGGTTTGCCATTTGGCTGGCCGTGACTTGCTTTCTGCTGCAGTGCACGCTCTTGGCGGATCTCGGCGAGACTCTTGATGCGCACCCCTAACTGTGGCGCTGGCCCTATAAGATACGCTCAACGTCAGGTTCGCACCATCACAACACACCGACATCTACCCAGTGATGAACGTATGAAGCAAAACTTTCTAAACACGCACCAAATGACAATCAATTCAATAAGAAACAAAAGTGTCTAAACAAACATTAAATGACAATTAAATCGATCAAAAACAGGCATTCAGATGGTATCAATGAAGGATTTATCACAATGTAAAAATTCCATCGGTACATGATACATTTATCATATGCCAGTATAGAAGTATAGATAAGTACGATATTTAGTCCTAAGCCCTTCACACTTTATCCTCTGGCAGACATATTCACGCTGGACTTCTCTTTCTGGGAAACATTCAGCCATGTTGCAATTCACTTCTGATGACCACTCGTACAAAACTATCCACAACTATCTATAGTCAGTTACTCCTTCATACAGCCAAGCGGTGAACTGGAGCTATGAAGAGTGAACAAACTCTGCCAAGATTCCAAATTGCAGCACAGCTGTTCAACTAGGTTCACTTGACTGATAGTTTGATGCTCTAATCACTGGGCCCCGGTGCTCTATGAAAATGGTAGAAGGACCCCACTTACCTCCAACCTCTGTTCTTTGCTGTTTCTCTCTCCTGATCTCTGCCAGAGTCTTCACAGTCACGCAGTCTTCCTCCTTCTGCTCGACGGGCACTATAACATTCCATGGTCATTACAATCAGAATCTCTTCCAACTTCCGCAAAACCTGTAATAAACATTTACTAGTCTGGTACTGGGTATGGTTTGTTAGCGAGGTAATAAAAGCACATCTACCAGTCCGTCAAAACCACTACAGAACTACAAAATGGCTGCATCCGACACTTGTTGTGGATGACTCAATCTAGTGTGCATGTGTGTGTATGTGTTGTTGTGTGTGTGCAAACTTATATATCATAAAACTAGCTGTAGACCTCTGTTAGTTTGTTCATCCAGTATATGAATGGGGCTGAATTTTTATAGACATTGTGTATTATCTGGTACATAAATAATCCCTTGCAGGCACACACTAGGAGTGGTCCTATGTTCAAGAACATAAACTATCAAACAATGAATGTGAAGACAACATTCCTACAATCGCCACAACTTAGTCACCTGGCGTTGGTTCAGTGGGGGGCAGTCTGCCGAGCCTCATTCTCACGTTTGACGGCCCCTTGTCCTCTGGGCGCGTCACCTTCAGTCCAAGTCGACTGACAACACTCGGTCGTGGGGCAGGGGCAGGGGCTGGGGCAGAGACATCTGTCACAACACAGACCAGTAATAAACACACGTACTACAGACAGTACAAATATGTAGTACGACACACTACAGACATTTAGGATAGTTCAGAGACTACAGACATGTAGTACTACCAGACACACTGCACATACACAGTACAGTGCACATAGAACAAATATGTTGACAGTACAGGAGTAACGTACACATGTTTGGCCATTTTGTTTTGGGCCAATCGTGGCTAAGATTACATGTGATGTTCGGGAAGTAAATGTAATCAAAAGAAAACCCACTTCACACCTCGGGCACTGCTCAGTGCCAGTACCCCCGGCAGATCGCACTGAGAAACTCTGAATATAAGCTTAGCCAACATTATCGTTTAACATCAGTGTATCAAGGCCTGAATTTCAGCCATACCCTCATGATAAAGGTCGAACAGGTAATTTTGGAAGTCAAGGACCCTGTCTTATAACAGGTATCTATGCTGTTTTCACGGATGACCAGCAAAGTTAATTACTAGTTTGATTCAATCAGATTCCATATAGCGCCACGGGTGGATGTATTCATCACCCCTGGCCAGGGGTGGATGTATTCATCACCCCTGGCCAGGAGTGGATGTATTCATCACCCCTGGCCAGGGGTGGATGTATTCATCACCACTGGCCAGGGGTGGATGTATTCATCACCACTGGCCAGGGGTGGATGTATTCATCACCACTGGCCAGGGGTGGATGTATTCATCACCACTGGCCAGGGGTGGATGTATTCATCACCACTGGCCAGGGATGGATGTATTCATCACCACTGGCCAGGGGTGGATGTATACATCACCACTGGCCAGGGATGGATGTATTCATCACCCCTGGCCAGGGTTGGATGTATTCATCACCCCTGGCCAGGGGTGGATGTATTCATCACCCCTGGCCTGCAAGGATGAAACACACTATTGCTGAGGCATAATTAATCTAAGTTTCATAACTGACTAATGAGAATGGTCTGACAGGTAATTACCGAGATTTCCTGGAGCTGTCGTCTGAAGCGTGTATAATGAAGTTAACTCACTTGCATGGATGCGTTACACGTATTTAGTACAGTACACAGTCACACTATAAACAACAAGACTGTGCCCTCAATAAACGAAGGCACTGCAATACTGTGAGAAAGAGAGCAACAGAAACCACTCATCTATACCAGGCGTGTACAAAGGTCAGAAGTGTACCTTCAGCAGCAATAACGACCCTTCTTGACGAATCCATCCCCGACATTGGCCGTCTGTTTAGCTCACCCTGAACCTCCACATCTACAACACCCGGAGAGCCACCTGACACATGACAAGTACGTGCACATAGCTAACTGTGGATAAGGAAAGTGTCTGGTCCACAACTGCCAGCACAGTGTCCCATGTACCCAGAAACACACAGACTAAAGTCACTATGACCATGAATGTTTTACTAACTAATGGCTGACACATTATTCTAATTAGTTCTATTGCATGCATGCACCCTTGTAATTTATGTCATGTGTCATAGATAGGTCATGACTGAAGACGTTTAACCCACCAGTGCATACTACAAAACATTTCTAGTAGACAACTGCTGTTACAATGTTAGTTTCTGGCATTTTTACTGGCATATGCATAGTGGGAAAATTAGACCAATTAGTTAAACAACAGTTCCGTTTAAATGTAATGCTATCTTTTAAGTAATAAAATACAATAAGTGGACACAATCATCATGCCTCAATCATGCTGCAAAGCATACATACTTATAATAACAAAAGCTCTTCTGAAGCACAGTAGTGTTTGTTAGAACTTCCGAACATGGTACCTTTAACGGCAGCATTGCTAGAGAGTAGATTCCTCTCAAGTATTGGTAGGGTATTGGCAACAAAGCTGTCCGCTTCTTCTGAAAAATGTTACATGTCCGAATGTTAGCTAGCACACAACTGTACACATTACTCACTGGTAACACACATGGTGGTCAATAATTAACACAACACAGATCAAGTGTTTAAACTAACAAACAATGACTTCCACTCGGCTTAGACGAACGAAACCTGGGAACAAACCAGTTAATGCCAGCATTAACATAAATATCAAGACACAATGCAGCAGAAAGTTATGGAATGACGGGGTCATGAATAGGTGAATGACACTACAGCAAAACGGTACCAACCTACGAGTCTCTTGGCTTGCTGCAGCTTCTCTTTTCGTATCTCCTCCAGGGATTTGATGCCAAAGTTCAGCGGTTCCTCGTCTTCTCCTTCCTGCTCCTCGTGTGACGGGAAGGTCATCGCTGAAATAGACAATTCACCACGGGTCAAATAACTGAGCACTGTCACATTTGAAGTATATCAGCTGGACTGTCTAACTCCAAAACTCCCAGCTTTGACACCAACAGATAATTCCAGTTAAATTCCAGCTGGCATTTCAAAGTTTAATGTTGTTTACACCAGACTGCCTTAGTTCACTCGGTTATATAAATAAATGGTGATGGATACAAATGGTGATGGATACAGATGAATGCATAGTCTTTGCGCAGTAACTTCAGTATGGCTGAATGCTTCTCACGAAAGTATTCAAACGAATATATTGGACGGGGTTGAAATGTTAATCGTTTTGAGCAGTCTCACGAGCTGGATGCTGTGTTACAGAAGAACTTATCTTTATTTTATTTATTAATTTATACCAATTTAAGGTATCCCACATTCACCACCCCAAGACTCTGGATGCTGACCTCATAAATACGTTATCTCATTTTCTCCTCACCAAAGTAGCTACTAAAATAACTACAACACGGTCTTGTACAATGCGTCAGCCAGCATCCAAAAAGTGAAACATTTTGAATCGCATCATAAATACCTTTCCTATGCTGAGGCCACACTGGGGGCTGGCCCTGGCCAAGTAGGTGTCCAATGCCGGGGGTCTTCACAGGGGTACCCACACAGCTCTCTTGGTCCGACTCTGGAAACAGACCCTTCACTTCCAGACGTCCGCCTCACAGACCACGCAACTTCTCACCGACATTCTCATGAGCTCATAAACCTGATTTTGCTCGGTACAATTTATTCCGCCAATTAACAGCGAGTTTGAATATTGAACACTATCAACATCACCTCCGGGAGCATTTCTGCTGGCGTGTTCTCCGGAAAATTTCCTCACAATACTGGATTTTTCATAAAGAGGCCATCATCTTAATGATGTTCATTTTCAACAATAAATCATTGTCCTCGTCCGTGAGGTCAGCTGATTTTCCACCGTCACAGAGTGAATTTTTCCCATAACCTCACTTTAGCAGCACACAGCAGCATGTAAAACCATCAGTTGTAAACAATATGTATTTTATTAGGATTAAAACATAAGTGAACAAATATCCGCTACATTGAACTTTATTAAATTAAATTCCTCAAAAACTAGCATCGTTAAACATATTCCATTCTACCAAGACCGACACAAGATAAGTACTAACTAATAATCTAGCCTCAGGTATAAAGATTTGACATCCAAAAGTACACACCCTCATCACATGGGTTGATGACCACTTGCTCCACCTTGGGTGTGGCGGGATTGGACGCTGTGGACAAGTCAAGATTGCCAGCATCGCCCTTGCCATGTCCAAAGGCTGGCTGGGTTACTGACCTGTCTGCGTTCAAGGCAGCGGCTGCAGTTTGCTCCACGACTAAAGTCAAAGAGAGAGACCTTAGATGTTGAGTATTTGTCTAGTGTCTACCTAGTTACACTTACACGTAAACGATATAAAATAGACAAAATTTCACTTTTCCACTTTTTGAGGGATAAGGGGTACCCTACTGCCCCTACAAGACCATTAGAATGAGTCAATCAAATATGGATTAATCATGCATAGTGGCAGTATCCTAAGAAACGTCTGTGTAAAATTTGAGAAAATGAATGCTGGTTTCTGAGATAGGGCTGCTAACAGCGGACAGAGATGATGCAAGTTCATTGGATCTTTGGCTAAAGGACGTAAAAAAACATGAACAGACACCCTCCTTTTAAGAAAGGGGGCATTCATTTTACATCTGGCAAGCTGACCTATTCTCTGGGGGTGCTGTATTTGGACGGCTGTGCTGGGGTAAGTCTTGTCTCGCTGATGTTTGAAGACACAGTGGGGCTTGGTGCAACCCCCTGGCTGAGACTCCCAGTAACACGGTATGGTCGAGCGATCTTTCTGCAACACACGACAGGAGCACATAGGTTAACAGTGTTCATATTAAGGGTCTAAAAACAGAATGCCAGCTTAGAAGTAGGTACGCAGAATAATGACAGTAATCAGTCCTTTTTTAATGCAAATAACATCACAAGCCAGTTTTTTGGTCCAGCTGGGAACTCCTGTATTAATATTGCTATACAATCAAAAAGTCCACACCGAAAGCACACGTTTTTCTTCACCACTCAACAAGATATCATGTTTCTGGAATCTGTTCATAACTTGCCTTTCAACATATCCTACAAGTGACGTACCACAATATCCATGTGTCGAAATTTGCAGACGGCGCGATGACATCGCCCCTCCTTCCAGAGGGTACAGACAGTCTCACTGCCGAGGGCGGCCTCACAGTGGCGATAAGGGCACGTGTCACCCTGAGCAAATAAAAACGAATGCATAATTATGGGTAATTAAGGGTGAAGAAAATTTATATCATGGCCCCTAAATTCTCAAGTAACTGTACATCACAAGTTACATTAATTTTATTGTTAATTCACTAACACATTCCTTATATGTGACCCCATCCTAATCATGGTTTTGGAATGCTTACAGCGTCATAAAATCTGTAAAAACAGTAATGAATGAATGAATGAATAAAGTTTATTCAGAACATTGTACTCAGAACTCAGAACATTGTTAACAATAATTATAATACAAACAGGCAAATTTAGCTACAATACTACAATATACAATGTTTGAAAGGGTTAAATTTGAACTCAATGACTTTTTGTCAATTTAATAAATAATTAGCAAGTGTATATTTCAAATTTAGATTACATATAAAATAAAAGATAAAACAATTAAATTAATTACGATCACATATAGGTAGATGCGTAAGTAATAACTGAGTTCCCAGATCCCCAAGTTCTCTAGTTGGTCACTAGGAAAACCACCGTTTTGTGCACATAGTAGACAGAAGTAGGCTATAAAGGAAGTACCTGGCACAAACGGTACAGGGTGTACATACAGTGCCGGTGATTGAAAAAAACCCACAACTGGATACCCAACTACAATTTCTCTGAAACAAACTAGGTGACAGAGACTGGTAAACATCTACTGACCTTGGAACACGTTGAGTAGTAGAAGAAGTAGCAGTCATCTTGCTGGGCCATGGCTGCGACTGTGAAGGCTGTCGTCTAAACACACAAAGCTTCAGTGTGTCTCAGTGTGAACAGTTGCTGTACATTAACTTGACGTCTTCTCTCGTCAGTCAGTCGCTACCACTTAGAAGAATCGGCCTGCGAAGATTATATCGGTGATGCTTTTTCAGCCAGTGGTCTTGAGGATTTCAACGAATCTTATGATTATGAATGTATATCTGCTGCTGAACCTGCAATAAAGAAGATAAATGTGTTTTTACATTACTTTATAATTTACATTTCTCATATACCATAATTGTCTGGTTAATAGATATTTGAAGAAAACAAGTGGCAATGAGAAGTCTATTATATTAAATGTGGAATAAACGTTTAAGTCTCACTTATAATCAAGAGACAGGAATACGGTTTAGATACCTACTAGTCATTTCTTTATAATCATGACGTATATATGACAATTACAACAGCAAATGTCAACATCTCTGTCACTATTGGTTACTGCATTAGCATTACTTAAAGTTTTGAGTTGATTATGGACTGCTGGAAATTTCATCTAAGGGGCTAAAAACATTTTATTTGATGGATTCTTTATTTAATGTTGAAAATGTAATATATCTAGATGTAGCACGTCCCATAGTGAAGGACTATAGTACTCTCAGAGCTGCCACTGTGTGGCATCTGTTCTGTAAAAAGGTATAGTTGACACCTTAGCCAGCACAACTGAGCACATGGTAAAGATAATTTACTCGATCTGGCAGAGTCCTGCTACTGGCTGGTGAAGCCATATGTATGTTGAAGGACTCTCATTAAAAGATGATTATACCTTTTTACAGCAACTACATGTATGCTATATATTTTATTCTACCTTTATGTTATTGATAACTATAAGTGATCTGTGTACTTGTGTTATTCTGAATGACATTGTTATATCTTATTATTACTTATTCATTGTTCTAATGCTAGTCACTGATAATATCTATCTGTCATATACACTATGTCATATATGTGTATGTCATGGTTTTATGTAACTCATATATTTTACATATACCCTGTAGATTGTGACTGTTAGTTTCATTATATTATTGTAAACTATTGTATCAGGAGAGTCCTGATACTGGCTGGTGAAGCCACGTGTATGTTGAGGGGCTATCAATAAAAGATGATTACACATTTTTACAGGTCTTATACCATTGATCTGATCTCACAAACACAGCTGAGCGAAGCCG
Source organism: Ridgeia piscesae (assembly GCA_025642075.2). Taxonomy (NCBI): domain Eukaryota; kingdom Metazoa; phylum Annelida; class Polychaeta; order Sabellida; family Siboglinidae; genus Ridgeia; species Ridgeia piscesae. The sequence continues at coordinate 198,823 of JAODUO010000295.1, forward strand.
CAAGATAGATTAGCATATCCTTTTCTTAAAATCTAAGTTAATTTAAGTTTTTCTATGAAACAACAAATACTTTACTCACCTTTACTGGAAATCCCAAACAAGGAAGTCTTCTCTTTCTTCAGAACTCAATATAATTTTCACTGGAATATTATCTTTGGCCTTCTGCAATTTATTTTAATTTCAATTCTTTGGCGATGCCAAATGGAATATCAAACAATAATTTGCTTCTGTTCCATAATGCATGCCAGCATTTTGAAATTTGTGATTCCAAACAACAGAACTTTAAACACATTAAAATTAATAAAATATTGGAAAGATGTAAAAAAAAAGTGCATCACTACTATAAATTTTGAGTTGTATTTTTTTAAAGGAAAGTACAATGGGATATAAATGATAACTTGTATTTTATATTTTAAATAATTACCAATATTCTATAATTTACAAAAACATGATTATGCCAAGTTGTCAACTACATTTTAATATAAAACAACATTTTCAAAACTAAACTAACGGCTGTTTAATTTAACAATCTGACACAAATATTTTGAGAAATGGTAAATGAATGTAAGTGTAATTTGTTTTAATCTGGGAGAGCATTCAGTCATGTTTGTGCACTTTTATAATGTTTAACACCATTAAAGAGTAGACTTAATTATCATGCTAAGCTAATTTGAAACTGAACCGCCCCAAACTTTTGCTAATGTACTTTGTATTTTAATGCAGACAGTAGATATGTGTTCATTTAGAGTGAGCCCAGATTTTAGACCCAATTGAAAGGTGTGGTCCAAAAGGCTGAATAGCTGTATGAAACTCCATGTGATTGTAACATTGTAACCACAATCTATATACTAGTCAGTTAATAGAACGTTTCTGAGTGCTGGAAACAACTAGAACCTAGACATAAATACATCATTTGTCATTATTCCACGGATTGAAAGTAGACTGTGAACTTGCGAAGAGTCACTGTAAGTGTGTCTGTCATTGCCCCCGTCGTGAGCGGGACTGTCACTCAGTGACTTGAGTGAAGGAGTGAAACTCTATCTACGGCTATGCCCTGCATTCAGCATTGTATGTGGCATGTGCACAGTCCTAAGGCCAACAAGACGAGCGTATAACCACATGATTGATTTGACCAACATAGTTATTACTTCAGCCAAACTCGTATCCTCCGAATGAAAAACGACTAAATGAATGCGAGGTACGCAATAGCGACTTATGTTTAGTAATTTTTGACTTTGTTGAGAAGTTTGACGTGACACTTGACTTGCTTATTGAACATTGTTCCATGTTTCTGCGAGCTAAATCTACACAGATTTTGAGACTAATAAATACATTTCTTGGTTATCAATTGCATGACTACTATACCTTTACAAGTTTCTTTTTGTGTGTTTTACAATAAACACTAGATGCGAAAAATTATTGAACTAACGGATGCGCAACAACCGTATTGCCGACAAAATGGCGTCGACTGACATTTGAAGTACGCCACGTCTAGTGCGAGTGCAATGTTCCTCTCGAGATTGCTCCATACTAGAACCTTTTCACAGTATGCATAAATTAAGTTTATGTTAATCGTTTTTATCTATAACAACGTTGTAGCAAATGTGTACTATGTAAGGTGTCCAAATGGATTGACAAACTGTGTTTTGATTCGATTTAGTCAATATAAAGAATATAATAAATAATACGCTTTGTTATTAATTATATATATATATATTACTTGCACCTATAAATCTGTTGGCATATATACATACACGGACACAAGCGTTGGTACATCTCAAAATCGACAAGCAGTATATAAACTTTTAACATATACGCCAGAAAACTATACTAGTTTGTTAATTAGCAACTAACAATATAACTATTTCAATACTGGAACAACAATTAATTCGTTCGTTAAATTTTATTATGTGTATTGTATTTATCAACATTATTATTTTGTATTACTATTAACATAGGTCAGGGAATCTAATGTTGTTTGTATTGCACATTTCATTTTGTATTAGTATTATTGTATCTTGCATGTATTGGTAATATACAGTATTAACATTTCATGTAGGCACGTATCAAAAGTGATTAAAAGTGCATTAAAATATTATTAGGATGAGGCAAAAACAAATTTCCATCATGGTTCTCACAATTAATTTAATGACACAATATTTGTTCACACGGAAGCCGTTTTTTAATAAAGCTAGTGATATTTATACATAAACAGTTATTAAAGCAAGTATATCGATATGCGTCGGTTTCCACGATGAAAACACAACACACCACACCGTGGCACACCACACCGTGGCACACCACACCGTGGCACACCACACCGTGGCACACCACACCGTGGCACACCACACCGTGGCACACCACACCGTGGCACACCACACCGTGGCACACCACACCGTGGCACACCACACCGTGGCACACCACACCGTGACACACCACACCGTGGCACACCACACCGTGGCACACCAAACCGTGGCACACCACACCGTGGCACGCCACACCACACCACACCATGGCACACCACACAGTGACACACCACACCATGACACACCACACTGTGGCACACCACACCGTGGCACACCACACCGTGGCACACAACACCGTGACACACCACACCGTGACACACCACACCGTGGCACACCACACCGTGACACACCACACCGTGACACATCACACCGTGACACATCACACCGTGACACATCACACCGTGACACACCACACCGTGACACATCACACCGTGACAAATCACACCGTGACACACCACACCGTGGCACACCACACCGTGACACACCACACCGTGACACATCACACCGTGACACACCACACCGTGGCACACCACACCGTGGCACACCACACCGTGACACACCACACCGTGGTACATCACACCGTGACACATCAAACCGTGACACACCACACCGTGGCACACCACACAGTGACACACCACACCGTGACACACCACACTGTGGCACATCACACCGTGACACACCACACCGTGGCACACCACACCACACCGTGACACACCACATCACACCGTGACACACCACACTGTGACACACCAGACCGTGGCACACCACACCGTGGCACACCACACCGTGGCACACCACACCACACCGTCGCACACCACACCACACCGTCGCACACCACACCGTGGCACACCACACCACACCGTGGCACACCACACCACACCGTGGCACACCACACCGTCGTGCACCACACCACACCATGACACACCACACCGTGGCACACCACACCGTGACACACAACACCGTGACACATCACACCGTGACACACCACACCGTGACACATCAAACCGTGACACACCACACCGTGACACACCACACCGTGACACACCACACCGTGGCACATCACACCGTGACACACCACACCGTGGCACACCACACCACATCACACCGTGACACACCACACCGTGACACACCAGACCGTGGCACACCACACCGTGGCACACCACACCACACCGTCGCACACCACACCGTGGCACACCACACCACACCGTCGCACACCACACCACACCGTGGCACACCACACCACACCGTGGCACACCACACCACACCGTGGCACACCACACCGTCGCGCACCACACCACACCGTGGCACACCACACTACACCGTGGCACACCACACCGTGACACACCACACCACACCACACCACACCACACCACACCACACCACACCACACCACACCACACCACACCACACCACACCACACCACACCACACCACACCACACCACACCACACCACACCACACCACACCACACCACACCAAAGCATGCTCGCAGACATATCCTAAAATAGCTATGAAACTAGCTAGGCGTCGACAATTGAAAGTAGATGACGTAGCCATGTACGATCTCCACATGGCAAACGTAGTCAGCAGTTCTCACTGTTTCGTGTAGTACCATGCAGTGCCAGTAGCCGCTATATAGTCACTCTTCTTTCGCGTCCAAAGGCGGGAGGGGGTCACCTGCACCCTGAACGTCTGGTGGGTAAGTATACATCTGATTCTGTGGTTCTGTTTCAGCCCCCCCCCCCCCCGGTAAATTGGACGCGGCGAAACAAATTAAATAACAACACTCACACCTGTCTTCCCATGGCATAGCCCAAGACTGCGGAAGGGGACTGGCGCTGAATCTCAGGTTTTCAGCCCCCAATACAATTTTCGTTCCCTCACTAGTGTCCCCGACTTGATTCCAATGTTCGCTTGCTGCACTTCCCAGTCTAAGTCCAGCATCAACACACTCACTCGCCAATGCCCCGCGTCGGCGTCAGTTGTGCCGGGGTCAGGGGCCGGAGTGGACGTGATAGAGGTATTCAGTCAGTCATATCAGTCATTGCGAATTACGAGGATGTGCCTACAGAAACAACGTTTTCTGTTGTTTTTGCACACTTAATTCCCTGCCGCCAGGAGTTAGATTACTTACGGTTCCATTCCTCCATTCCAGTCTTCTTTTCCTTCCTCTTATCTTTTCTCACGTCTCTTGCACTACTTTGTCAACATGTAGCTAATATCCAATTCCCTCTACCTTTTCCCATTGTTCTCCATTTCTCCCCTACTCTTTCAGGTCTCCCTCCTAGCGCAGTCCTTCTAGTCTCGGTCTTCCGCGCCTCCCTCGCCATCCTCTCTCTCTGCCATCCGTTCGCTTCCAATTCTCTCCACCTGGCCGACCTAATTCAGTCAACACCTCACCAGCTTTCCCTTGCTCCAACATCCTCAATTCCTACATTTGTCAGATGTTAATTCTCTCCAATCCCTCACTTCGTCAAGGACCAGTAATTGTCATAAACCTACACCTTCTGTTGTTTCCTTGTCAGAGCCGTCGTCTCTAGGCCACACATGTATGCCGGGAAATGATAACGCGTCATTCCGATTATTACGTAACAGCACGTCAGCATACGCCGTCACGCGTACGTCACAACGCAGGAAATAAGTTGATCCCGTTTGAAAATTCATTACGTATCGGAGCTTTTATTTCAGCGACAGGATAATTTGTTGCGATGGTGGGTACATAATCGAAGAGTATCTGTAATACAGAGCAGAGTGTAAATGTGTAATGTCGAATTGTCTTGTATGTGCGTTTGTGCATGCGCGTATGGTTTGTTCACTAGTGATTTGGCGAGCTTCAAAGGGTGCAATTCCAGGTTTTTGCCACCTTCCCTGAACCCGCCGCTCCTGGTGTGTGTATGTGCATGCACAATAGGCCCAATATATATCACTCAACGGACCCTTAAACAATCCATTCTCGCAATGTTATATCGCGCTAAACAACAGTTGAAGCTCAGTGTTCAAATGTGGTGGGCCCAAGTTCGACAAAAATATACCTCGCAAGCGCAGTGCCCGCTTTTATCGCCTAAATATCAGCTCTGACGTAGCTGAAATCGCATACCGCGCATGCATTTCTATTAAAAATTTGAGTAATACAAATCATATTGGAATACTTTATGTATTACTAAAGAAAGTATTAGTACTAAGTAACAATGGAACCGCCATCGTCGTCGTCCCAGATTCGGCGCCGGCTCATCGACAGGGCCCACGTCATTGCGCGGGACGGTCAAACTACGCAGTGTAAATTATTTCAGAACGCTTATATCTGCCTCACAAGTTGTGCCAATTGACGTATTGCATTTTGTTCCGTTTTTCACGTATATGGCGCCAAAACTGCTCCTTTAGGATTAACTACGTTACATTTTTTTCTTCATTTCAGACCAAGTGTGCGGTTGCGTTGTTCTTGTGCATCTTTATGTTGACGGTCTTTGTCCAGGAGATATCGCCCAGCATGTAGTGAGTACTCACGTCTCATCCACGGGTATACCAACTGAATGCAATTAAGACACTAAACGCAAAACATATGTAAAGATGTGCAAGATTTTGGGCTTCAGAGAGTATTGCCAATACTAGGTATAGGCCTAAGTCTGCTATTCTCAGCCATACCAAACATACTAGATCGTTCAGAGGTGTCGCTATAAACAAATTAGTGTCCCTATAAAGAAACGCATAAGTTGGTCCGTACCTGGCAGCTACACAATTTACGGAAGCTAGTTTAGCTCCTGTCAGAAGAAATTTGAAGAGCAAACTTTGAAAGGAAACCTACCCGTCACGTGTAACGAGACGGAATACCCTAACGTGTGCACATCACAACGAGCCTACCGTTGCGATAAACGTCTTCTGTTGCCTTTCAGCCTGGAACCGTGCGTCTTGTGCAACATGTTCAGTAGACAACTAGGCGTAATGTGCGTTGTCTCCAAAGCCACCAGGTTTTGGAAACAGACCATCTGCAGCGAGGTGATGAGGATGGGCATATGAGAACACAAGGACGCGGTTAGGCCGAGTGAACAAGAACGGTTGCAATGTCAACGGTCTTGCCAACCGGAAACCGTGCCGCCGCCATCACTTCCGCTCCTTGTGAACGTTTGCCGTTCCTTTGTCGGCGTCACCTCGCAGTATACGAACGTAACACAGGTGAAGTCGCCTTTCAAGCGTTTACTCTGGGTGTGTGAATATTACAACTGCTGTACGTTACCCAAGTACAATGTATGTTCAGACTTTTCTCGCCGTTTAATTAAAATTCGTCAATGTGATGAACTATGACCTTGTGCAATTGTTCCCAGACAGAACAGTATAACATTAGACACACTGTGCCTAACTGAATAAGTTGTATATAGTCTACTATATACCACCAAATAATAAAACATCAGGTCAACTTTACATGTATCAGATATACAAGCAGATATTACCCAATAAAATTAATTGTACGGGTCTACATTGCTGTAACATTCTTCAGAATATTTTTTGCAAGGGATAATTTCTTGTTCATACAACATTAAAATATAAACACCAGACAGAGACAATGAAACACATGAATGCAGTAACACTAGTGTCTGAAGACAATTCACAGCCTGGTGTCATTGTAATAAAAAATCAGGTTACGCATAACGTTTCTTTGGTAAAATTAGCACATTCTTGTAAACGACATCATAGCATTATGTACTGTACATAGTATATGTTGATAATGATACGCATGTATTTTAACAAGTAAACTACAAGTCATCAACACGCATGCCAAAATATTTCCTGCTCCACATCACAACATTCGCACGCCTCGACCTCTGGCGTGTCTTTGATCCTAACGGCCAACTGTTCTAGCGGCTCAGAATCGTGTATACCTGTTCGGGTATTGCTTAGTTGTGAATACGACACGATTGTCACGGATCTCTCACGTCTTCTGGAGTTTTTCTATCTGCTGAAGAAGAATGTCCATGCGGCCAGCAAGAATCGGTTGTCCTTTGTAGTTTTTCTTCGACAGTTTCTTATGTTGCTCTCGTTTTTTGTTTTCGTAGCGTGTCAAAGCGGCATCTCGTTCTTGCTGTTTCTGCTGCAGCTCCTGGTAATGAGACATGGCACGTCAAGACAACACAGCCAACGTAATATATATATATATATATTATATATATATATATATATATATATGCAAGACTTGGTTAACATCTTTGTTTGGGAGTCGCCGCTGCACTCTCACTGAAAGCACTGTGCTACCATCATAACATTATATAATTATTCTGATAGTTTTATTATGTTTTCAAACGTGTGTGTGCGTGCGTGTGCGGAAAACAAAAGAATGAGTTAGTTTTCAAATAAAAAATATTGTAACTCTAGACACACTGTACATACAAGTCAAATAGAGACAAATAACATAATGACGTAGAGTACACTCGGGGAAGAACGTTATATAATGCCATAGTGAATGTTTCATGTTCATTTGTTGAAGACAAGGAGCACAATAACTACCATACCATAAACATAACAATACAGCAGAATATACAGATTTAAGTAAACTTTAAAATAACACACTATTTACGGAGTGTACCCATGTACATATCACAATTACATTAATGATTTTGTAAGCAACATTTAACATTAAAATATTTTCTCTGTATTTAGCAGAATTGAATGTCGCCAGAAGCCTCTATGTGGTAATCAACATTTTGGATATCTTAAGGGAGTTAGTGAATTGTTAGTTAATGCCTAGGTTATTAATAAATAATGAATTAATAATTACTAAAAAGGTAGATATACTGAAGGTAAACTACTCGCCAAATCTTAGTTACTTACTTTAGCAATTTGAAACCATCCAGTTTCAAACCAAGCTTTCCTAGCAATATCACTCATTGAGTTAACTGAAATAGCATTTGATGTTCAACAACATCCAATTTGTCCACATTCAGCCCAGTCAATTTCTGTTTCAAATTATTAGCCACCTAATCCCAGATAGAGGAACTGACTAGTCCCTTGGAAAAGACTTATTTTGAAAGCTACATGTAGTAATGAATTAATAATGTAGTTAATGGTTAGATGTCATTTGGTCAGCTACCAAGGGAAGCTTGTGGCATAAAAGGATAACGACTCACCTTTCTTTTTTGGTCTTTGTCATGTTTCTTTTTCTTCCATTCCATTTCTGCTTTCTGAAGTGACGACATCTTAGGTTTACTTGAATCACTGGCATAAAAGTAGAGAAATGTGTACACAATAAACTATCAAAATGACTTCAGAGAACAACACATTATCCTGTGACTAAACATATTATGTGTTTTCAAAATCCTATTTGTTTTGTTATGGTTCATCCAACCTTATCCTTAGACACAATTTTCTTTGTCCTGACATATAATTTTATATATTATGAAATTACTGCTAACCCTAGCTTAAATGTGGAACTGCTTGAGCCCCAAGAAATTAAAAAGAAAAAAGAATACAAAATGCAATAAAATAATAAAAACACAATACAAATGGCTGCCTGAACATGTCTTGTTGAAAATGTGGTTTCGGGAGATAATCTTTATGACACAAATGTATGGGAAATTAAAGTGTCACATGTATGCATTAATGTTTGCTCTAGGAGGTGTCACGTCTCAATGGTAATTTAGTTCATATATTTAATCATTATCAACACTGTAGGTAAAGCTTGACAGAGGTCTCGCAACATACGGGATACATCCAGAAATAAACTATCTATCTATCTGTCTGTCTGTCTGTCTGTCTGTCTGTCTGTCTGTCTGTCTGTCTGTCTGTCTGTCTATCTAGTCTATCTATCTATCTATCTATCTATCTATCTACTTTCGTCAAATGAAGAAAACCTGACAAAAAGAGCACACACAAATTACCAGGTAGATGATAACAATTATAAAAAGAAGGAATGACCAAGACGGAAGAATGCAAGATTTAGTGAGATGTAGAGCACTAGTATGCAAGACAGAAGAAACTATCAAAATTAACGCGGTGGACTTCATGCTGCAAAAGGGCAAGAGGGAAATGAAGAGACAGGTGGTTGTACGAGACAGATTTCACCAACTTTTTTACACTTGGTGTTGCAGTTTTGTCATCGTCCGTGTAAATCTTATGCATCTTTTCTGACCATTCCTCCAAATTCCGACCCTCTTTGCGCAAAATCTTCTTGTATTCGTGAACAATCTTCTTTTTTCTGCGGTCAGCAAAGCCTTGTCCTTGGTAGATAGGAATGGTACATAAATGCATGATATTGACAGAAAATGGTGCTGCTGTTTATTTTCAAGGCAAAACTTGTTAACCTGCTGCCAAAATACATCACGTTGTTGTGTAACCACTACACTGGGTAATTTGGTTCACTCAATATTGAGATGAAAAGAAAACATTAAAAAAATACAGAAAATTGCCAATTCATCAAGCTGTTTACATTTACCTGTAATAATAATTAATGTGTGTTTTTTATATTAGGGGCTTTGGACTGATAAAGTTAGAAGATTTTATGTGTAAGCCCACCAATGCAAAATATATCCCTCTTCATACAATTTATTATTTTCTCTTCTTCAAAAGGTTAGTGCACACAATCACGAAACAAAGTTGAATGATTTAATGTCCGCGTTGTGGCCAATTTGGATCTCGGAACGTCTGAAACATTGAACAGTTGTTTGGAATTAAATTTAACCGATTAGCAACACAATTTCTCCAGAATGTACCTTTCAATGCCCTGATCTTGCGTCACAATAAAAAACCTAGATCTGATTTTTAGATCTCTTGATTGAAAAAATACACATGTTCAAAAGATTACCTTCCACTTTGTTGCCAACAAATTTTCTGTATTTCATATCATTTTTCTGCCGCTTATTTGAAAACTCCTTCACTCTTCCAAACTGCTTAGTCTTCATCTTTGTGCTACAAGAGAAATTCAAGTTCACGATGATGCAAAGGTGCCAACTGATATTGAGCAAAAAGCTGTAGATCTTCCTCTTTTCCCGATGATATGATGGCAAACGAAGAGTCACACCTTGTGCTGTAGTTGATGCAGATCTTTTAAACATCTGATATAATGTTATGTGTAGATCTGATAGTGACTGAGAGTAGATATATATATATATATATATATATATATATCTTTAGAATATAGTATTTTGTAGCAGAATATATCCTTCCCTGTGTTATTGTGCCAGCTGTATATTTAGTGTCAATCAGAACCTTGATTGTGCTGGATGCAAATCTTCGTTGGAAGCCTGGTGGGATTTATCCAAGAAAAATTCAATACATACAAACCACATTCTGTAATTCGCATTAACCAAATCCTGACTGACAATATACTGTACAAGTATACAGAGGTTTTAAAAATGTACAGCTAAGATAAATTCTTGCAATGAACAGCATCTCAGTTCCAGCGATATCATATACATAGGGCCGACCATTAATGTATATCTAGAAAGAGTTGTATGCTGTTAGTCTGTTACCCCCGTGGTAGTCAGTTTCCATTTGAGATCTTTTACTTCCTTTGCTTTGGCACAGCTAGACATCAGATAAAAGAGCTGGTTCCTGCGGGGCCAGTGTTGAACACCCGACCATGGCATGCTAATGTTTCGATTACTTAAAATAAGTTAACGGAGTGGCTATACATCCGGAAACGGTCGAATAGCCTGGAGAATTATATGTCCCGATATGGACAAATAGTGTAGGTTGGTACTCAGGCTATTTGTCAGGATACATTTATCGTAGGAGTTTAGTTCAAATTCGCACAAGTGGCACAATTGATATAAACAAACTGGTGTTTGGACATGAGTTCGCAGATTTTAAACGTTTATCCGCAGCTGTTGCGCAATGTGAAAATAGTAACTTTTCACAGTTTTACATAAGAGATAGTAGGACAGTCGAAGAAGATTTCTTACTATAAGAATTAAATTATTGATTTCATTTGACAAGTAAAATTAAACAAGGCTCCCATCTGTACCAAGTGTTGTGTGAGTGACATATATACTGGCCGGCCCGGCCTGCCAGTCGAACACATGAATTAAAACTTGCCATATTTTACAATTTAAACATACTTTTTTTATATGTAGTATAACACTTAGACTATATGTGATTCAATTTGTGCAAACATAATTTCATGGCTTAAAAAGTAGAATTTTGGTGAAATGCAGCAGTTATACTTATACATGCGTTCATGATAAGGTAGAAGTATTCACGTCTTCCAAGTTGTATCAAACAATGTTTCATCTGTCCTGTCATAACAGCGTATGCTCGATGTCGGGCTCCATATTTATCTGGATTCTGGTCAAATAGCGCTACCACTTCAAGTTCAACCAAGGAGAGTGCATGTGTACTCCGTCTCGGCAGAGGCCTCGATCACTACACCACATTATTGATTACAATTAATATTACATGCCACGCACACACACACACGCACGCACGCACGCACGCACGCACGCACTTACGCACATACTGACATAGGACAGGTGACTGAGAGGACTCCGCAGCGCACGCCACGTGACAACACACATAACGCAGTATCCACCGTATTCGGTCTGTCACTCACTCAGCAGCTGCTGGACCTAGCTGGTGAATTAGGACTAGAAGCAGAAAATGTGGTTCTATAGCATGTAATCGTGATTTCATGCCATCTCGTATTTGCAGTATTAATGCTAAATTAAAGCCTGTCGTGTTTACCTTCGTAGGACCTAACGGCTAGGAAAGTTCTCGTGAACAACACCGGAAGTAAATAGATTGCACTACATCTAGTAACCGTGTGGTGGCGTTATTGTGCTCACACCTTGATTTGTCCCAAGTCCACTATGTGACGCCACTAATTTGGGGGAGTCAAAAAGATTATTAATAAAATGGCTCGAGAAAATGGGTCGAGAGACAAATACACGAGGACAGCATGCAGGACTGTAAAATAGTTATACGAACAGGAAAAATATGTTACAGGGGCCGGTTTCATAAACAGCGTGGGAGGAGAACTCCAAGACACCGCTAAGCAAATAAGAGAACATAATTAAATATATCAAGTGCAGCTGATGGCGAAGTAAAGGTGTAGAAGAGTGTGGCTGAAAATATAGTGCGACATAACAATATTGAGGAAGTGCGAGTGGATAAAAAGTAAAGGCCAGTTCTTATATAGCGCAGTATCCAGTGCTCAGGACTACTCAAAGCGCTTTAATTTACACTTTACGGTTCAATCAAGCGCCCTCTCAACTTCTCTGGGCAGTACCCGGCCATGGTGCAATTGATGCGCGAAGGATGCGTGTACAAAATATCCACTGTCTATTGCCAGCTACTCGTTCATACAGCTGAGTGAACTAGAGCAATAATTATAGAGTTAGAAAACTTGCCCAAGATTTCACACGGCAGCACAGGATTCGAATTCGATCGGGTTCTCCTAGTCTACACCCTGAGCAACTGCGCTCAACGATACTGGCAATGGCCTGTAGTGAAGACAAATGGTTGCATATGTGCATGGGAGAGATCCCAAAGGAGTGGAGGACGGCGTTAATAGTCTCTGTATAGAAAATAAAGGGAGACGTGCAAGACCCAAGCAAAACACAGGCATCACATTGGTGAGCCGTACGCCTAAGATGTTTGGAAGAAAACCGAGTGGAATGATGAGAGCAAGAGTAGAAAGAGGATAGTTTCAGGAGAGGAATATCGAGATGTAACTGCACGGTGTGATGTTTGCGCTGAAAACTCACCGAAAATAAATTGGTGTGGATACTCAAGGCGATGCGATACATGTGTGCTGGACATGTAGAACGAATGGGGGTGGAACAGTTGGCATAGAAGGCAGAAACCTTAGAATAGGACAAAATGAGGCTGACATTTACTGCGCTGGGAATATTGTATACAGAGAGAAGGGGAGAGAGGAAAACAGAGAGAGGGAGAGAGAGAGTAGAGTGGTTGCATGGTAGATGGAAGCAACACTACTAGAACAACCAGGAAAGACAACCAGAAATGGAGGATAAAATCCAGACACACCCATAATATACAGGGAAATAAGAGGAATATTGTAGCATGCCCTGTTTTTATTGTTATAATAATGTATCTAACCAGTGCAAAATTAGGGTATTTAAACAGGAAGGGAAAACTACAGTATATATGCAGTATGCAATAACTGCTGACAACAATGAGGAATTGCAGACAACATTGCACGGAAGTAGAACGAATGGTCCCCGAGTGAACGGGAGAAGATTGAAGCGGGGTATGTGTGGTTATGTGTGTCGACTGCCTGTGGCACCGACGGAGAAGCACGGTGAGTTGGAAACGGATGCAGTCACCCAAGAAGATAGAAAAGCAAGATGAAGTATATGAACCAGTTGTATATATAAGCGTTGGCGTGGACAGTAAACTTCACACAGCGAGTAAAGAGATCGAGACCGACTAAAAGCCTGGAACTTATAAACGTGGTGGCCGGGCCAATAACATATTATATCACAATAGATTTATTTTGCCTTATATAATTACGCCTTGAACACTGCAATTTGACGGAACACAACGTCCGTTTCGTGATCTTGCATGACGCGCACGTGCAGCGAACATATTGGCAAAACGAATGTCGGCACGCTGACGTCGACGACGCCATCGATGAAATTGCCGAGTCGCATGTAGATCACGCAGCTCACGTTCTCTGTGTTATCGCTGGGCTTAACGTGTGCCTCCAACACCCCGGAGTGTAGGAACTGTTTCGGGAAGTAGCTGCTACCCGTAACGACAACGACCCGACGTAGTCGCACGGGTTCGCTGAACGTCACGTCGACAGTGCTGCCGTAGTGCGGATTCTCCGCGACGAAGAACGTCCCGTTAGCACCAGACGTCGCCATGTCGTAGACCCGCTGCGGACGATTGCCGCGAGTCTTCATGGACGCCACGACAACGGCGCGCGGGTTGTGGAACACGCCGTCATCAAAGTACTTGTCTTTCAGCGTGTTGTCGTTGTCTTTTGCGGTCAATCGCAGCGACGACTTCAAGCCAACGTGTTGGAAGAGCGTCGGCCGACACATGACCACTTCATGCTGCGCCACGGCGACGCGAAACGCCCTGAGTAGGTAGTCGACGGGCTGCTCCTGGTAGAAGAGCAGGAGGAATTGCGCGAATGTGCGCAAGTCGGACGAACGCAGCAGCTTGCCGATGAAGCCGAGTGTCGAGAAGTCAACGATCGTCCAGGGGCGGCGGTGAGTGACCAGACCGTTAAGGAATCGCTCGATGGACGGGACGAACCCGTTGGCGCATTTGACGTCGTCTTCGATCTGGATGTAATAGCGGGACACGTTCGGCGCGTACAGGAACATCAGCGCGAAGTCGACGACCTGTAGCAGGAGAACGGATCGTATGTTCACATTCTGTAGTCAACTTCTCAACCTTCGGATCCATAGCCTAGCTCGTATATGTACAACCCGGATAACAGGTGTGCGTGCGTGTGTGCGCGTGTGCGTGTGCAGTGTGTACGGACATCAATCGGTCCGCTGTGCACGTGATTCTAAAATTTGCGACATGTTCTTTTACCACTTACACCACTTAACATTATTTTCTCGCACAGACACAAACATATGACCTTCAACCCCAATAGATTTGCTGGAACGAAAAAACGGAAACTGCACGATAATATGATCCGAATACGGAGACCTGTTTGGCGCGCCAGTAGACCCGCTCCTTGGCGTCGTTGAAGTTGCGCTTGAGGCCGTCGAGTGGCGGGTAGACGTCGCGTGCCACCTGCACGACGTGGATGAGGCCGCTGTCGATGTGCCGGCCGTAGCGCTCGACGATCGCCGCCGACAGGCGAGTGTTGTAGGCGACGTCGAAGTCTGTGAGGAAGACGACGACGACGACCCGGTCTCGGTCTGTCTGCGACGTCGCGTTGAGGATCGACTGAATCGTGTCGAGCACGTACACGTCGCCAGTCGGACGCTTGGCCGACGGGATGCCGATCGTCAAGAAATCTGCGCACGCAGCAGGAAGTCGTCAGGCATCAGGTTATAGCAAGTGATCAACATGCGTACGAAATTAACCTATCTGCTGTTGACTTAAACACAAAAGCAACAATAAATAGTTAACGTAAGATTTAATAGCATAACAAGGCCAATCATGACCGCTTTGGATAAAATATATCACACATTCAGACAGTAACAGTTTCCCTCCTCTGCATGTATGCAAATGTAAAATGTGAATTTATGTACGGAAAACATTAATTTAGTGCCCATAGGTTCATCACGCATTTATGATGACCTTACCGTTTCTGGATCTGGGTTTGGCGATCACGTTTATGTACCGTGGTTGTACATGATACAGTACGGCTCCCGATACATTAGTCAAACCTGAACTGCGATAAGCCTACAAAAGCAAAATATAGTTTGATTATCGTCAATGCATGCTAGTCAGATTATTCACTTATTCACTTTACTTTATATATATTTTAATGTTATAACATTAATACAATATAACACACGAATAAAAAATTATAGTTATACAGAATTACAATGGGATTAATGTAGCAACACTGTGCGTTTTCAGAATGGGTGTTTTGTTTTGAAAAGTAATTGAAATGGACATAAATGTAATTACTAAAAAAGTCAATTACCTTTCTATTTATACCATGAAATACTTTTTACATAAGAAAGCTGTAATTTGTTAATGTGTTCACAGTTTGAATGGCGATTTGTATTTGTGTTGTTCTGCTATGTGGCTGTTTCAATGTCGAACAGACAATGATAACTGGATCTGTTAACTGTAATTGGTATTTATGAGAAGGCACTGGAATCGGAATGAATATTTCCAAGCAAGCTCCACATGGTGTTCTACTAAACAGAATTGTGCTTTGAGCCTTTGAATACCGGTATTCTTATGGGATCTGTACTACGTACCATTTTATCTTCATGTTGTAATTGGTTTGGAACGAAAATGTATACTATAACAGTTTTTAAATAGTGAAGTCTAAAGTCACTTGAATATTACTAAGCATTCACTCTGCTTAATTCAGTATACCACAGCTATACATGTTAGTTGCCTACAGCCTTCACGAACGTTTTGCACTGTAATAATGTATCTAACAATACGACGAAGTGGACAAACCAAAGAACGATTATATGCCAGCTGTAAATCATACTTTGATAGATACGGCTCCTATTATCCATTCACTCATATTACGAGTTACCTTCATTACACCCTTTGGGAAAACATGCTGTGAGCACCATTCATCTTGTGGCTAAAGCCCAAATACAAGGATTGTGTTTTAACTACACATAATATCCTGTTATTTACTGCAAGTGCTCCTTGAGTTGTAACAATTATTATTTTATTCACTTCATGCTCATGCACCCCGTGCTATGTGCACTGCACTGCACCAACCCTCCATTGTTTGGATTAAACCAACTATGATTGTCCAACTGTTGTAAACTCACATGTGCAACATCCTTCAAGTGAAACTCGAGTTCCTGTTGTTCCAGACGCTCTACAACATTCACATGAAACCTGTGAACCTCACTTGCCAATTTATTTTATATGCATAGTATATTGCCAAAAGTAATCATTATGGTCTGGTATAATATCGTCATCTCCCAAGGTTTAATTAAATTCCCCTCACAGGATAAATTCATAAATATGGAAAACCGTATGTTATTTTTGTGTGGTGTTGATGTTCTTAACTTGATATCTGGACAGTGTTAATAAAATCTACATTTGAGTGGAAATTAAATGCATGGTGATTGAGGTTAGTTAAGATTATAGTTAGTTAGGGTTAGTGTTAATTAATATTTAGGTTTATAGTTAGGTTATGATTATGGTTAGTTAGAATTTGCTGGGGGTTAGGATTAATTTTAGTTATAGTTAGCTAGGCCAAGGTTTGGCTTAAAAGCGCGCTGGGCAAGTTTAACCGCGCCAATGATAGCTTATATATAAATTCATATATAATTATATGAATCGCAGTCACGTACGGGCCTTGAATGACGCCAAACCGATAGAATACGACATAGAATAACTGATTATTACTTTTCTGTTCCTCCGTTCGAAACGCCATATCAATTTACCTGGATGTCAACAGGTACCGTCAACAGCACGGAGTAGGCCTATTCATGATGTACCTGTGCCGTGCAAGTTCAACAGTGTGACGGTGACCTACTTTCACGCTGCGACACTCGTAATGGATTATTGACAACGGCGATGCCAATGCACTGACCACGAGAAACCCACCTATGCCTGCGTCAGTCGACGGTCCTGAGAACACCAGAAGGAGATTGAATCCAGTGACGACGACGATTAATACCACAGCCAATCTCGTCGAACGCGATGTTATTAGTGCGACTCGCATAGCCTGGGAAGCGCTGACTCCCTGGAAATAGGATTTCGCTAGTGATTTAGCTACCCGCTATACGGCGCCACAAGAACACGCCCGTCTTTACAATGTGTTTTACTTTGAAACATGTAGCACGGAATCTACTCTCACTGCATTTGCTCTTATCTTTATTATCTATTAATTGCGTGGCTAATGTGAAAACCATGTGACTTACATCACATGTAGGAGCGAATAATTAATATTCAATGCGCAAATACGCTGTTCAACTCTAGCACTGGTCTCTTTTAAATACAAATTAATCCGCTAGGTGGCATCATCACATGACTGCGTCTCGGCGTTGAAAGATGAGTTTCTCCGTCATACATCAGTGCATAATTGTCCTATTTCACCGGTTGGCCTTGCAGGAAAGTGTTGCCATGAATTATTAGTGTATGTGGTTTCATTATATACAGCCCTGCTCGCGTTTACGGGAGTGACTGACAGAACGATTTAATATTTCGCACAGTGTCTGTTGATTTATTGGTGGCGGCGTGAACTTGAAGGCGATGCACGGGTCGGTCGTTGTGGTCCACTCTCGCACGCCCGCACGTCAGTGGCGTGCTTAGCCAGGATTCAAACCCAATTCGCTTAAAATTAATAGCGACATGACAACCAAGTTCACTGATCAATGTAGCTGGCAGTTCTGCAAAACCATTCACAGAAGGCGTCAGAGTTAGAAAGTAAGAGAGAAACGACACAGTCATTATTATTAAAGAGACACGAACCCAAAGTCCATATATAACATCAGCCTATAGCCGGCCACCATATCCATCACGCTATTCTCCCAAACTTACTGACAAAGACCATGACAAATACCAACATGTAGTCAGGCTAGTCAGTTACTCTGATGTTAAACATCTTTACCTTAACATAGATGATGTGGCATTGGCGTTCAACCAGTAACTTCACAACGTGTGACGTTGCGTATTACAATTTATAAATTCACGATACGACGTGGCATTTTCCCAGTGCAAAATCCACTAGATTAATTGGTTACAATGAGGATTATACTCGGCGCAAACCCTTAGAGGAAAGGCGAAGGGGTGATGGAAGATAGACACATATCATGTAAACATAAAAGGCAATCTGGTAAGAATCATCATGGGAGTTTAAAGAACTGATAAGAGAAAATTGATGAAATGAGAGTGTGGGTACAAGGTTGGAATGAAGGAACGTTCTAAGAAGAAATTGGCCAGGAGTACATGGGCTGGTCATGTGGAAAAATGGGAGATGAAAAACTGGCAAAGAGAGCAGATGCCCAGAAAATGGAGGCGAGAAAGACCGAAATTACGATGGGGGATTGCATTAAAAGTTAAAAGCTGACAGAGAACGTTGTAAGAGAAAAGTAAGAGGAAGAAAAAAGACAATGGAAAAAGAAATCATGGTCAACTCACCCCTGACGACAGCGACGCTAAGAAAATAATAACAACAACAATTTGACTAGTCTAATAACCGGTTAACTGTTAGAATCCTTAATAACCATTAGCAATCGTGCACATTGAAAATAATGACATTTTCATTGCTCTGTCAACTCTTATGCTGCAGCCAGCGACAGAAGTGCAGAATTCCTAACGTTGTCCTATTTGAATGATGATAATTCTTTGTGAAATGGTAGGACTGGGAATGAAAACCTTACACAGACATCCTGAAACCCATTGTACTTTTTGACTCTATGAAGCCAGTTATTCGTCCTCTGTTCCCCACATTCCTAATTTTTCCTGGAATTGGGGGGGGGCGGGCATGGCATGCCTCTCTGGCTACGCCACTGACGCAAGTTTGTATTCAAAGCGAACAGCGAAGACGCAAGGCCGAGGACACCTCGCGTACAGGGTCAATCCTGTGGCTGCGTGTGATGTGTTATTGCCATAGTGATGGTGTCACTTGCATGATATTGATCGTTGATTTTATTTCAAGTACATGCAGCTGTTTGACTGACCCCTGGAAACGAAGATTCGGCCACGTCTTGTACTGGTTGTATCGGTCCAGATCATCATCCAGTATGTGTCTATGCTACCCGGCCCTCCATGTCCCTGATGCGTGTGTAATGTTATTTTAGTGTCTGCTGTTCCAAGACAATGACAAGGTCGCCTCCAAATCTGTCAGTTCATCGACTGACTCACTACGGAACTATAGTGGACAATACGATAAGGTTGAAAGCCCCCTGTTGTTTATTGTCAGTGGTGTCTCGGTGTTGCTTTTTGCGTAGTTGATTTGTGCACATTATACAGCGCCACACGAAATAGTCTATAACCAGAGCTGGTGCACTGTGGGATTTAAAGCTGGAGGACCCATTTTGAAAATCTCCCCGATGGAACCAATTGCGTTCTATCTCGCTCCCAGATCTCCCTCAATCTCGTGGATTTAGCGCCATTTTCGACGAAAAACTAAAGCATAAACAATATCTTACAATTGACACAAGAGTAAAGTTGTTTTACAAATGTGTGTTCTAATGTCGCAATAGTAATGTATAATATTCATATATTTAACATGTCTAGTAAAAGGCAAAAAATTGGCGAAGTCTTACGCACAATTATGATTGTGACATACGCTAACCGCGACGTCATTAGTTATCAGCCTATCTGGAGCATTTTTATGTCGTAGTAATGTTCATTTTTATTGATCATAAGCTATTTTATTCGCAAAACTCGTCTGAAGTAGTACGGTGTTAACATTTGTTTTACGTTTACGTAATAATGAACACAACGCAGGCAAAACGAAGTCGCTGTCAATATTTAAAATTGCAGTGGTCCGACGAGAACCAGCTCTGTGATTTATTAGCTCTGCTATAACTATAACAAAACCTCTGCATGTATGAATTACGTGTTCGTGTGACATGTCTACTTTGTCTAGGTATACATATAAATGCGTTTGTGCTGTGCTCGTCCATGTGGTTTCTGTGCATTGTCATGTAATAATGACTAATGATGTTGCAAAAGTAAACATTTCATATCGTGAAATGTGGGTCTACCATTTGAATTCGACATTAAATACTTTACACTCTGTATTATAGTTACTTTTCAGTTATGTACCCACCATAGCAACGACCTATCCTGTCGCTGAAACAAAAGGTACGTTTTTTACCTGCGTTGTGACGTACACGTGACCTGTTACGTAATAACCGGAATAATGGCTATTATTTCCGGCATACATGTATGGCCTAGAAATGATGATACTGACAGAAACAACGAGAGACGGTACAAGTTTTTGAAAACTGCGGGAATGAAGAGAACTGACCAACGAAGAATGCAGGAATGCAGGTTGGAGTAAAGGAAGGTTCACAAACAGTCACCCGCGGTGATCACCGTTTCGCAGTATGCTCGGCGGTTCTGTAGAACAGTCGACTCCCTGATCTGTTCTGAAAGCTACTCTGTTTACATTTGACTTTTATGAATAGTTCGTTTGATAAATAGATTTTGTATTACATTTTGTTTGTTTTTAGATTAGCTTTCAGGGGCGTAGCTAGGCATAAATACACGTGGAAGCACTAATTAATGATATTAATCTAAATTCTGTCATGAGGGTCTGGAACTCCAGAATGTTGTGTAGCATGTGCGACGACCCAGGCTGTTGAAATGTAATGAGTTTTAAGTCGCACTAAACAGAAAATGCCAAGGAGTAAATAGAAAACTACACATTATTCTTATTGCGTGAAACGTGTTGAAAAAGCTGTGGACTTGAACGGTTAATATACGATATTATACGTAGCATATATTTGAATGTGCTGCATAATAGACAATAACAATTTGTTATTGTGTTGAGTGTACTATAATAACAAACAGTCAGTGGGAAAAGTTATGTTACAGTGACTAGGTATGTCGTATGCATTACAATAAGCTATGTAGGCCTACTCATCATAGTAATTACGGAAAGATAACACTTTGCAATAGCTAATAACAGTTTTTAATAATAAGCCCAGATAATATAATATGTAAATTGTGTGTTTTATTTACGAGTCTATATTGTGTTCAACATCGGTTTAATTGCTATTCTCCCCCTTCATTCGGGGCGGAATAATTGGGCCAAGCGCCTGTTGTTTGATGACTGAACTGACGAATGATGCATTCAGCATCAAACGCTACGTCCTTGTGGATGTGCCAGGCCAGTCCTGACATGCCCACAGTTGTCACTGTAGAGCGCAGATAATTCATGAGATCGCTCTGTCGTGACGGTCGATACAGACATCACTATCAGTATGATGACTGCGGTGTACATGTTGGGGTTTAGGTCGGGATTGATATCTTGAACCGTGTTGTCGAGTGTGTCTGCGACATTCATTACTCTAATCTTGCCTTCCAGCGACAACTTCATTTTGTAGTTGACGTAGTTGATCTTCAGGCATGTCATCTTGGAACACTTTGTACAGCTGGACTGTTCTTTCTGGGGTCAGATGCACCAGTTGTTTCCGTGCGATGTACAGAGCCACGTAGTGGCATGGAGCCACTGACAATCACGTGTTCATTTCCTGCAGCAAATGGTCCATGACTGGTTGGTAAATTGGCCTCTTCCATGTGTAAGTGGGAACATTTTAGCGGTGTCTTTGTTTTCCAGCACGGATTGCTCAGTTGAACTTCACATTTCGCTGCGTTCTATAATGTATCCACACCTCGGATCTGCCCGCTCTTGTTGCAGTCTGGAAGACGACAGTATCTGCTTCCTTTGCTGTCTCCACGAGGTAACATTGTTTGGTTTGTAGAAATGTGTCAGAGGAAGCAGACTTTGGAGTACATGCTCAATCGTTACCAATGTGATGATGAAGTCAAACCTTTGGATTGACAACAAGTAGTTTCTGGCTTTGCCATCCCTATCAGCTTCAATATATATTCCAGAACAGATACTTCAACTGTGAAGGCAAACTTGAATGTGTACAGTGCACTGGCATGACTGGCCCATACCACAGAGCGACTGAAGTTTGGTTTTGTTGTTCGTGCCAGCTTTAGCTTCTAATCTTGTAATGCTAGCCCACACAGACGTTAACACATAGATGACTTGTTTCTAGTTAATTAATATTTGCCTGGTAGCTGCATTGCCAGGATAGGTTACAGGAGGCAGTAGCCATTTGTTCCGGGCACATGCCCTAGAAACTTAATACAATATTGTCAGAATTTTGACAAATTGTTCCAAGTGAATGATGATGTTTTTGTAGCCAAAGGCTTTGAACATAGATCTGGCCATCCTCTGGCCACCGTTTGAAGTGGGCATTTTATGGTTGCCTTATTGATGTGGAAGCACGTGCGTACGTGCGTACGGCTAGCTACGCCCCTGACTTTATATTGAATGTATTTTGTAAAGATTTTGCATTTTATAATGTCTACATTTTAAGTTACATTTTAACGCGTTTTAGTTAATACGTCTTTTTATGTATTATATGTGCATATATTTGAAAAAATCGCCAGAGAGCAACGTTTTAATTGATCTGGCGCTATATGGGTATTATTATTATTAAGAAAACGTTTGTGATGAGTCGTTTGGTGTGAGTCGGTCATGTAGAAAGACAGAGAGAGAGAGAGAGAGAGAGGGAGAGGGAGAGGAGAGAGAGAGGAGAGAGAGAGAGAGAGAGAGAGAGAGAGAGAGAGAGAGAGACGGGGGGAAAGGAGGCAAGATAGGCCGATATTGCGCTAGGGGGGTTGTAAGACGATACACTTAGAAAAAGCCTGGAGAACAAGAACGAAACTTTTCGGTAAACCTGGTAGAACATGTCCCACATCTTTGTCTTCCTGTATAAACTTCAAAATGATCTTTCAATAAAAAATGCCGTTATAAAATTCTAGAGGACTTCAATGTTTAACTGGTCCGCTGTAAATAGTAACTTGGTGGGAAACTTGTTCAACTTTTCCTTCACATAGACATACTTATATACATTACTCTATAATCCCATGTCATTGTTCATGTTGATGCGGTGGAACAATATGAACATTAATTGTTTGATGGTGACCTTGTTTGACATTTTGACCTTGTTTTAATATATATATAGTATTTATGGGAGACAATAACCCCAGGCTTTCTAATGGTGTGTGGTACGTATACCAACCATTGATATGGTATAACGCAATTTCGACC
>JAODUO010000295.1:227500-235000 GCA_025642075.2 Ridgeia piscesae
CGACTACAACCATCATATCTGCTTACTCGCCCACCAGCGACGCGACGGAGGAGGTGATGAAGAACTTCTACGAGAGTCTCAGTGATGCAATCCAGTCAGTACCAGCCCATAACTTCCTCGCAGTACTCGGTTTTTCAACGGAAGACTTGGGGCAGACAACGTACCTCACTCATATTACCAGAAGACAAACTCTAATGGACAGTGCCTCACACCTCTTCTAGAGGAGCATGCACTACTAGCAGCCAACACGCGTTTCCAGAAGGCCGAAAAGAAACTCTGGACCTGGTTCTCTCCTCCGGACTGCAACCAGGTGAAACACAAACAACAGATCGACTTCATCCTAGTGCGCAGGAAGTGGCAAAACAGCATCGTGGACACCCAAGCCTACAACTCCTTCGCTAGTGTGGGCTCTGATCACCGTGTGGTCTCTGCAAATGTAAGGTTCAGTCATAGGGCACCAAAGCAGAAGGTGGAGAGGAAGGTGAAGTATGTCTGGACGGCTTTAGAGGGTGACATGGAACTCCAAGATAGGTATGCAATGGAATTGAAGAACAGATTCCAAATGTTAGATGAGGAAGAGGATGCAACAGCAAGATATGAACGCTTTGTAAAAGCGCACGAAGAGGCTGCTCAGAAGGTACTAACACCTGTACCCAAGAGGAAGAAGGCAAAACTCTATTCGGACGACCACAGAGTTGCAAAGGCTAGACAGGAAATGGAGGATGCCTACACCAACTTTGTGGCTGAATGAAAGCAGGATGGAGGCATCTATGTCAGGAAGAAAGAGCAACTCTTCAAAGTTTATGATGAAGCCATGGCAGAAGACCTAGCCAGTAAAATCAAGGCCATTGATGACAGCCACTCCAACAACCAGAGCTCAAAGGGGTGGGGCCTCGTCAGGGAACTCTCAGGCAAGAATTCATCACAACCTAGCCAGATTGCTGGAGAGACTGCTGAAGACCGAGTCAGCCATATCACCATATCACCATTCCCAATTAACATTGATGTAATTAATGTATGTACTACTCGATATGTGACGCCACTGTGTTGTTCTGTTTCAATGACCCGCCACGCACCAATGCACAGCGCTAATAGCGTCTCACCTCATGTGTGACGACCCGTGACCACATATATAAATAGAACACGCCAATAGTAGACCAACATCGCTAGTCCGCTATCTGTTCACAATAACTATTGTCACTAGCAATTTTTCGAATGTGTGCAGAGTACAAAATATATTCATGTTGCTCGTTCTAGGGTGACTCACCAAATTGTCCATAGTTTAGGATAATCCAACTAGCATGTTCACCTCATGTTAATAATAATATTGTATTTGATATAGCGTCACATTCATAATTGTTCTTGGCGCTTCACAACATAACTACTATTAAAATACAGCTGTACATAAACAGGATACGTTTATGCAGTGAGAGCAGTACTAACATTTTAAAATAAAACATATGTGTCATTATATAAATAACTAAAATTAATACTAAATATCGTAATATTAAACAACGTAGCATTTCTAAAATAAAGAAGTAAAAATCAATAAATTATCTAGTAGTCATTAAAATACATAATAATAATAATAATCAATGTAGCAAATAACTCCATAATAATAATACTGATAAATAAATGTATGTATATACTTAATAGCAATAAATAATTTAGTAAATGTCAAAACAATTAAATAGTTACGTAACAGTAATACAAATAACTAAATATCTATGTAATGATAATAATACTAAATAATTTAGTAAAAAAATGCTACAGTTGGTAAATGGTTTCATTGGGACGCAGCAGCGACAGCGAGCGAGCCGTCTCCAGCTTTGGTACGGGTACGCTTCACTTCTAACATGTTATTGTTCGCAGAGCGCAGTGTTCTTGTCGGTTGATACGGGCACACGAGTTCATACACGCCAGTGTACATGTATGAACTCGTGTGCGTCTTAACAAGAGTTTGAAGATATCCAAAACTACACTGTCACCCATAGGTGGTGCACTGTCGCTACACGGACGACGCAGAATGCTAACCTGATATCCTCAAATGACTAAGCTGGACATTACAGCCGACTCCATTAATTAAGCAATCACCATTCACTTTGTTTCAGTGATACATTTCCAGATCATTACCCCAGCAATTAAAACAGCTAAGCTTGTTGTTGCTGGCCTACCCTATTGATTAATCAGGAGCTGGTTTTAACAAGGGAACACTATGACACATCTTCAAGTTAAAATGTGCCAGTTATTTATAACATTTATAGAATTTTCCAACCACTATAGGATATAATGTCATGCCAATTATCGCAACAGTTTCTCCGTGCAACGAGCCAGCTTATCACTCGAATGAAGTCACAGATAATTTATCAACTTTGTAAGTGAAGTCTACATGCAGGGGGAATGATTAATGTTGTAACTCTAAATATGTATCTGGCTAACCAAGCTCTCTTTAACAATAGGCACCACTTCATATCACCTACTAATGCCCGGACGCCACATCACGACAAAACCTCTTTCGATTAATAATAACACACGGCAACAAATTGCACAGCCGTAGGCCAACACGATTCAAGCCTGAGTTTGCTAGATTGAGAGGCGCAGATAGTCCGCCTGGCACGCCTGCAGCCCGGGTTCAATACCCGATAAAGGCAGGCAAGGTATATTTGGTGTTAAAACCTGGCTCTCAACATTGGGGACTGTGTATCTCTATTGAATCAGAGAATCACGTCAGACTAGTCAGTTAACAGAATCCTGTCGGCTGCTGGAAATAACTAGAACTAGAGAGTGTGCTGGTAGCGCCACACGTATTCTGTATTCATCGTAGTGCGAGGTATGCGAGCCGTTTCTGTGTCATGTCTGTGTTCGTGGTGGTGCAATACAATCAGTTATGAATTTCAGTAGTATATGAAGGTTTTCAATAGCATTGACTGTCCGCACCGTGCAATAGTTAATTGAAAAGTAATTTAGAAGTAATGTTTTGAACACAGTATTCTTTAATGGTTAGGATTACATTATAATAAAACAGTTATCACTTCTGGAATTCCAATAGACGGAGATTGCACTGTGAAATGTCACTCAGGACGCATAGTTAAGGTTACTATGAATGTCCCAGTACAGGGTCTCAATTTAATCAATATTTATTTTAGGTACTGATTCTAATGTGTCTTCTGCCAGTAAACACTATACACGTGTATTTACTTTAATACAAAACAACTATATACTTGTCACTCCATGACATTGTAACGAGTGGAATTCGTCGTTGCGACGGGTTTCTAAGAGCTGATGAAGCCGGCTTATGGTGCTCTCTTTTCCCAACCATGCACTGCTAACGGTAAAACGTGGTAAGGTTGTGTGCAGTAAAAATAGTTTTATATGCTGTTTGGAAGAAGTCGTACGCTCAACAAAAAGTCAATATAAAAATGCAAAATGTTAATACGAAAGAGTAAGGGTCACAAAGTTTTTGGGTGTGTTTATTGATTAACTTCTAAATTGGAAAGCTCATATAAAATATGTTCAATCAAAGCTTTCAAAAAGTACCGCTATAATGTATAAATGCAGTCATCTACATGATAGAAATAATAAATGTATTTTATACACTTCTCTCTTTCTGCCTTACTTAAATTATTGTGTGAAGATATGGGGAAACACTTACCCAACAATGGGCAACAAATACAAACAATATCTTTTTTTGCAGAAAAGAGTAATCCGAATTGTATTTGGTGCAAGACGATTGGATCACACTAACTCATTTTTGCAAGAACTACATGTACTAAAATTTCCAGATATCATAAAACTGAAAACGTTATTATTTATGTACAAAGCGTACTACAGTTATTTGCCATCAAATGTTCAGCGTTTGTTTACAAGGCGAAAAATAGCTTACTCAATGCGACCTGTCTTGATTTAGAACGGTGTCTATTCCACTGTGCGTGCGATGTCTCTTTGTGTAAGTATGGAATTCTCTATGCGATGATTTAAAAATAGTTTAATTTAAACGTAAATGCAAGAATCTTTTATTTAAGAAATATCTAGTTGTGGACCTTTCTCTCTTAACTATATTATATGTAAAGATGTTTGCTTATATTATACTTTGTATATGAATTTGTAACCAGTATTTAAATATTATTATATTAATTGGCAAATTTACCCCTTTCAAACATTTATATTGTAGTATTGTAGCTAAATTTGCCTGTTTGTATTGCATTTATTTATTGTTGTTAACAATGTTCTGATGTCTGTGTACAATGCTCTGAATAAACTTTCATCACCTAGGTTAAACGTAAACAGTCGCTGATTGGCAAACCGGTGGTATTCAATATCAGTAGGGCGCAACGCCGTAACCACACGCGGCAAACTATGCGTCGGTAATTACTCGAATAGCGACGAAGCCGGTGCGGACTAGAAAGGCCAACAGCACTCTTGGTGCGACTTTCACGGCTACGCATTGGCTGCACTCATGCGTGGCCGCTCAATCATGTTGAGGGGCACGGTCGTGTAATGCACAACAGCGTGCGCCGTTATTGTTAGGAGCAGTCGACACTCATCATGTCACGGAGTGGGTTCAGTTGGACTGTCGCCTGTGTCTTCTGTACGTTTATAATGTGCCTGAACACATGGATAACACTGGACTTAACGACCAGGTCCGACACACAGGCAGGTAAGTTGTAGCAACTGTGCGCCATGGCATAAGGGTCACTGACCGCAGATCCACGTACGTACTTCGATCGTAGTACGTACAAGTACTTGGATTGTAGCACGTTTCTTGTCTATACGTGTCTGGGCTTGTGAAACTGTAATCAGGACTGTTGATGGTTAAAACCAACTGATAATCAACCAGCCAGCCTTAGCTCCCCAAAATCAACACTCGGAAAGAACGACGTGTAATGTTTAAGAATCAGTGAAAAGTGTTGATCAGTTTAGAATAGGCTTATACATTTGGAAACCATACTACTCGGGATGATACTCTAATACTCGGGATGATACTCTAAGCAGTGCAATGTGCTGTAGTAAATACCTTTTGCTTTTAGTAGTGAGAGTTCTGGCTATGTTCTGTTGCGACAATGAAAGTTCGCCTCCGGCTGCAGTATTCACCAGCCGTACTTGACTTGACGTACATAGGTTACGTGCGAACGCAGATAGACGTACGTACTTGGATTATAGCAGGTCTACAACTGTACGTCGTCGTTTCTTGTCTAAACGTTTCTGTGCTTCTAAAACTGTTAATTTATTTGGAACCAGGAAATGTATTTGGTAAAACCACTCGATAATCAACCAGTTGAAGCTAATAATTATGTAGTCAAGGTGGTGACCTAGAAATGTGGTAAGATTGCGCTCCGCACTGCACTTTATTTACAGCAGTGAGCGTTAAAAAAATCACATACGCGTGTGCATCAACAGCTTTACGTATCATAAGACTTCATGTGGTCTTAAAGCGAGCAGTATATTGGTTTTCTTGTAAATAAATTCCGCCAATGTCGCCCACGTCCTGCACCACCTGGGTCGTGGTCACGCGTGGCTGCATTCTTGCGCCTGACGATGCCGATCATCACGACACGAGATAACACAGAATCAGCACTGGTCTGGTCGTGTTGTGGCCCGGAAGATTAAATTGCGCCAGCCGTCGGGTCTACATCGGGGCAGTAACATAGGTCGACAGTCACAGGCGTGACGACCGGTTTCATGTTGACGATTCTTCTACCAATTCTGTTTATGCTGTAAAGGGATGCAAATTTATGATCTGCCTTCCGTCCCTCACTCCCTATCTCTCCCAATACATATCTGGGCGAGATAGGAGGGATCCTTAAACGTGAGATGAACTGCTTTAATTATTTATTTATTATTATTGCTGTGATATGTAAATTATATTCCTTTTTAATCATATACAATTCTTAGAACATGTTTTACGGTACTGTCTTGTATAACATACTTTATTTATTAATCATTTTTATCTCTCGAGCTGTCGAACATCACAAGATAATTTCCCCAGAATGGATACATCAATGTATTTTTGATATGAAATCCCAACCCCGGACCTAGCTCAATCCATAAACTCTTCTACCAGCACGCTATTATTACTATTATTATTATTATTATTATTATTATTATTATTACCAGCATCTATAAAGCGCCGTATCTCCGGGACCAGCCGTTTGCAGGCGCATACAAACATTGTACAATATATAACAGCCATGCAAACTACAGTACCATAACAATTTCTTTGGCGATCATGACTACAACGTCATTAGGATAAAAAAAGCAAGGCTGCCGGGGATATTTGTGACAACGAGATCTTGCCAATTTCATACAACATTATATATAAGAAATAGGGACAGCACCAACCACAGGAAATGTGGCAGTGGGATGCCTTAAATACAGTGATCAACACGTACAACTCCAAATGTAGAATTGACCTTTACCTAGGGTGTTTACATACCCCGGCCGTGACCTCAACTTAGTCAATATTTATTTTAGGTAATGTCATGATGAAAACGGATTCTAATGTGTTCTATGCATGTCATAAATACACACATGTATTTGCTTTAATACAAAATAACTGTTATAACAAATACCCTTTACTTGTTTTAGCTGTAGATAATATTGTCCCAAAGAATTGTCACTCCATGATTATTGTAGTGCAATTTATCATTGCAACGGGTTTCTAAGAGTTTCTGAAGCAGGCTTATGGTGCTCTCTTTCCCAACCACTGCTAACGGTGAAATGTAGTAAGGTTGTGTGCAATAAAACATTGTGAACTGTCCGATAGTATCTGGTAGAATGTCCAATGCATCTACTAATTTATTGTCACCTGACTGACAACCACACCCCAGTATCAGTCTTAAAATATCATAAATTAATAATGAAACAAAATGAGTCTTGACGATTCTATATCATGATGATAACTAAATATTAATACCATACACATTTATTATTATAATTAGCTGCATAGTTTGAATGGGAATACCTGACTGTGTCATTCCATGACAGCCACTCCACGTCCATGACAAATGGACTTATCATCGAGTGATTGTCCTGGTCGGATGTGGACACCTTATCCGAGCGTGACAAATCACTGACGCTGATCAGTAGATTTCAATCACCAAGAGGTCAGTTTCATGAATCACACTCGCGACGTCGTAGCGGTCGATAAATCGTTGAAAGCTTAAAACGTCGTAAAGTTACTCTAGTAGTTGCGTTTCACGAGTCTCCTCCACAGTTGCTCTTAGCCGCGCCTGAAGTGAGTAAGCGAAAGTTTATATCAGTTGAAATGTTTTCAGGATGCTATCGAAGTTCGTTGATGCTCCAGACACGCCCATTCTCAACATAATTTAGTTTATATTTACATTGAATATCCTTTACATTCATCGTAGTTTGGCGTTTGGTATATGAATGGCAAAGGTGGCAGCTTAGGAGAAAAAGGATGTTCAAAGACAGAACAAATACAGGGATTCCGCACCGTGACCTAATTATAGATAAATTCGTCGACTAGTCGCTGTTAGCTAC